>JAPVLO010002127.1:0-42376 GCA_027257055.1 Cephalopachus bancanus
AAAAAAAAAAATTCAAGCCTCACCACAACTCAGTGAGGGGGGACACCATGTAGAAGTTAAAGGCAGAGACCCCCTGAGCCTGGACTGTCTAGGTCCATGTCTCTGAACAGACCCTTCCTTGAGCCTCTCAGGTAAGTTACCCGATCACCATGTTAAGTTTCATCAGTGTTATTTTCTTTATAAAGACACAGATGCTCAGAGAAGTCATGTATCTATTTGTTGAATAGAATTTTTGTTCTATGCAGCTCAGGACCCAAAAGATACAGTGGAAAGTTGTCCTTGCACGGCTTTGCAGTGAGCAATCCCTTCAGCTAGGGTGATCTGTAGCACAGTTTCTAGCAGAAACTGCTCCCCTTTATTCAGTTTGCAATTTGCCCCCTATGTATTGTAATTTGTTGTTGCTCTCATGAGATGTGAAATCTCCTGATTTCTCATGCTAGAATTTCTCTACTCTTTTTCTCTTCTCATCAGCCCAACTTTTGCTAACTAGTTGCCCATTGGCTCTTTTTAAATATATACCAATGACATTTAAAAAAATTATTATAGATATGTGGGGTACAAGACAGGATTAGGTACTCAAGCAGGCTGTGTGCAGGTGAGGTTTGAACCTTCAACTCACTGGCCCCCACTTTCCCTGGTTTAGGACCAGGTACCCTTTGTAATACTTTGTGCTCCCCTCCCCCAACTCTCTCTCCTGGCAGTGCCCATCAACTGCTGATCCCTCCCTTGTGCTAATGTGATTAATGTTGCCGGTCCCACTTATGTGTGAGAACATTCAATATTCAGTACTTTGTTTCTGTAATAGATCACTGAGTATGATGGTCTCCAGCTCCATCCAATTTGCTGCAGATTCCATGATTTTGCACTTTATGGCTGTGTGATACTCAATCATGTATATGTACCACTTTTTCTTTATCCCATCCACTTTTGATGGGCATTAGGGTTGACTCCAGTATCTCCAGTTCTTCCTGGGGAGACTGGGGCAGGGGCAGGTGGTCCTGATTCAGTGTTCAGAGACTTGAAGAAAGCCACCTCTCTGCTGGAGATCGCCCTGGTGTTACTGGATTGTGACCAGGTCTGGAGAGTCCCCTAGCCTGGGGTTAAAGTGCTGTCTGTGCCTTTTGAGACCCACGGAGGCTGAGGCTGATGGAAGAAGCAGGCTACACTGTGAAAGGGGTTGGAGGGAGGTGGGGTTCCAGCGTTTTCTACAGAGATCCACCCCTCACTTGCAGACCCCTAGGCTGGGTTGCTGTGTCAAGTGGAGTGGTCCACTTGCTCCCAACCATGGGAAGGAAGACTGGCCAGAATTTGTTTCTAAGCCAGCCATGGATCTGTAGGAGTTCTCTAACCATCTGGAGCCTCAGGGCCTCCAGAAGAGCTCCCTTCTGGCATACGGTAGAAATGGAAGAAGCATGCCTGCCTGCCCACAACCTTTATCTCATTCTATTGTTTTAAAAATTGAGATAAAAATCTGTATGTGAAAAGCAAATCTTCTGAGTGTATTATCCTATGCAACCACCACCCACACCAAGGTACAAAGCATTTCTGTCACCTCAGAGAAAGACAAGATTCTCTTCTGTCCATCTAGTCGATAGCCCCTTCCCAGAGGTAATCACTACTCTGCCTTCTATTGTTGGAGATTAGTTTTACCTTTTCTTGAACTTCATTAAAATAGAGCCATACAGTGCACATTTTGTGTGTGTGTGTAGTTTCCTTCATTGGGCACGTTTTTGACTTCATCCAAGTTTGCATGTATCAACCATTTATTCTTTTTTGTGCTAATTCTTTATTGTATGGCTATACAATCACATATCACTCAGTGAAGGGGGCACATTCTGAGAAAGTCATTACCACCAGCATTGAGAGTTCCATTTGCTCATCCTTCCTGCCAACATTTGGTATTGTCAGTCTTCTTAATCATTTAGGTGAGGGTGTGGAACCTTATTGTGATTGTAATTTGCATTTCCTTGATGAATAATGGTTTGAGAATGGTTTCCAAGTGCTTATTGGCCACTTAGAATTCCTCTTTCGTAAAGTATCTGTTTAGTCATGTCTTTTGCCCACAAAAAAATTGCCATAGTAAATTGGAATGTTTATCATTTTTCTAAAGGGAGTAATATAGAAATGACTAGGAGTAATACTTTTATTCTTTTTAGATTATTTGCATTAAAACTAAAAATTCACAAATAAGCAGTACAAAAGATAAAACAAAATTCAGTGTTAAAAAGTCCTGAGAACCTTCTTATTCCAGCAATACCTTTTACTGTCTTAAGATATAAATTTTCTGCAAAGCAACCACTGGGGAAAAAACAACTGTTAGGACTTAGGAGCCAATTTAACCACTTCCCCAGCTGCTGTGGAAAGAAGAAAACTGAGAGTGGAGAAGTGAGGGGCAAGACCAGAGAAGAGATTCTTTCTGGGGTCCCAAAACATGACCCTGAGCAAGGCAGGACTTAAGGGGCACCCCTTGCCCACTGGCCTCTTCCTGGAAGTTGACTTTAGCTGCCTTAGGTGTTCCCCAGACAACTGGTGTCCCCAGAATTGGTCCGACAGGTATGCAAGCCAGATGGTGTGCTCAGCATTATCTTGGCACGTGGGCTGAGTAGTTTCTGGAAGGGTCTTCTCTTGAACAGGAACTTGCCAGCTTGAAAATGACAGCAAAGCACAAGGCCACAGTCACCTCCCAAGGGTACCCTGAGGTTCCCCTGCACACCCAGGAAAGACCCTGTGACAAGAGAGCTCCTCAGGATATGGGATATGAAACGGATAGGGAGGGGTGGCACTTTCTGAATTAAGGGGACACAGGTGCCACTTCAGGCTTTCTGTAGGCATGAAAGGAGACTGGTGGCAAGCACTCATTGGTAATAAAGCCCTTGGAGACTGTCTGGCATCAGCAGACAAAAACAGAGCTACAAGGATGTCATTCTATGAAGGATGCCCATCTGCCAGCCACGTTTAGTAACCTCCAGCTAGTAGAAAGAGCACATCCCTGGAGACATGACAACTGCCCAGGACGAGACATTCCTAAGGTCCAGTACTCCATCCTCACCTCCAGAGCAGGGATTCAGGGAAAGAACAGCCCTGTTATTCTTGGAATTTCAATGGAAGTATGAGGAAAAAATGGCTAAGTGATGCAGGGTTAAATGACAAGGAAAGAAGGGACTCGAGCACAGCAAAGGCATAGACACAGCAGCAGGACCGTCACGTTTCGCTCAGAGAACAGCTTCATTTGGAGCAGCAAGCTAGGACCTTGAGTCCTGGGGGACCGTGAGAGGTGGGATGTAGACAGCAGGTGGAGGAGTATGGATTTGTAAGTAGAAATATCAACAGGACCAGATGACACTAGGCAAGACCATGGCATCAAGGTCTCTTGGTTTCAAAAAGCCAGTAGTCAGCAGGGAGATATTGAATGCTGGGTCGGGGTTGAAGATATCTGGGGGAAGGGGGGGGTGTGGACCAAAGGTTTGGTGCCACAGCCATTTTTTCAGTGGATGGGTATGGTTGCAGGAAGGGAGTTGTGAGCCAGGAGAGCTGAGGCTGGGAGAGAGAAGTCCAGGCATTAGACCTCAGGGTTTGGATCATAAGAGGTTGTGGGGGGCGGGGGGCAGTGCACTAATTTCTTCTATTATTATGACAAGAAATAAGATATAGCTTCAGTGACGTCTGACAAAATAACTTTAAGTCTTTTACCGGGCAAAAGATCAAAAGTTAATATGGACAATTTTCAGATAGATAATAACTTTGTGAATTTTTAGGTCCATTATAGCCATTACATTTTCAGAAAAGCTAACAGAAAATCTGAGATACAATGCCAAATGGAATTTGGCAAGAAACTCTCAATATCATTTTCACTGACTATGCATTACATATACACAGTGCAGTTGGGGAATGCCATTAGGCATCCACAAGAGATAGGACAGATGGGCACTGTCACCAAGCATACATCAGGTTCTTTTCCTGAGTTTTCTTTCAGTCTGTTTTTTTTTTCTTCCTTATTTGCCGGTGTTCTGCTATAACCTTTTATAATCCCACTAGGAAAGGCAGATCCCTTATGTTCCCTCTGACATTTTCATCTTATATCATGTTAATATTTGTTGTTCTTCAATAGTATCTGGCTTTTGGCAACCTCTGAATGAATAGCACTTACATTTCTGTCTGTGGATTTTTTTCTGTGCAGATTGTTTTTGTTGCTCAGCTGTCTTCATTCATACATCATTTTCTAGACAGGCACAATGGCTATCAGGTTAAATTGAATTTTGTCTTCACTATACTTTAGCATTCTTTTTTCTGAGCTTGCCTCAATAGATTATCCAGGTGTCTTGATTGCAGGGCCCTACGCCAATTGGTCCTTCCCTCAATCCACTTAATTCACACATCTTCTGGCAACAGGAACGCATTTCATAAGATGAGAAACATTTTTCCTAGTAGCTGCAATCTGCTTTAACTTCACTGTCTGGCAAAGCTGTTGTGAGCTTGTCCAGTCATTGTTATGTGGCTCATGGCTGCCTGAAAACTGTGAGAATTATTTATTCATTGATCATGTCTCTCCTTTGTAGGTATAGATCAATAGTGCATTTGATGCATGCGATGTCTAGTTTTAAGTGTCACCTTGCCTAGGGCACAGCGCCTAGATTTGTGGTTAAACATTATTCCAGATGTTTCTGTAATGGTGCTTTTACATTTAAATTGGTGGGTTTTGAGTAAAGCAGATCATCCTTCCTAATATAGGTGAGCCTCATGCAATCAGTTAAAGAACCAAACAGAACAAAAGACTAAGCTCTCCCAAGCAAGAGCAAGAGGGAATTCTGCAATGGATGGCCTTCAGACAGACTATGACATTGACTCCTCCTGGGTTTCCAGGCTGCCGGCCCACCCCGCAGATTTTGTCTGCCTCCAGAGTTATGAGAGTCAATTTCTTTCCTTCTTTCTTTCCATTTTTTTTTCTTGCTGCTGCTGCCACCTCAAGCCAATTTCTTCCTATATATTTGTGTATTTGTATGTGTAGGTGTATATTTATGTCTACAGGATCTGACAGTTGAGTTCATGAACTCATCCTAGAAAAAAGCCTGTAATCCTGCACTTTGGGAGGCTGAGGTGAGTTGATTGTCTGAGCCCACGGGTTCAAGACCTGCCTGGACAATTTAGTAAGACCTCATCTCTACAATAAATCAAAAAATTAGCCGGGCATGGTAGCGCACACCTGTAGTTCCAGCTACTTGGAAAGCTGAGGCAGAAGGATCGCTGGAGCCCAGCAGGATGAGGCTGTGGAGGCCAGGAGCATGCCACTGCACTCCAGTCTGGGCAACGGAATGAGACTCCAACTCAAAAATAAATAAATAAATATCTTTACTGACAATATTTCCTTTACTCAGAAATATTTTCTCTGCAAACAAATCTGTGCTCCCTGGTCTGACCTGGGAAACTGGGGACACTATAGCTATCCTGAGTTATTGAGATGTGCCAGGCCCACAGCTGTCCCAAGCCTGCCCTATCCCCTGCTGATTTGCATGTGCCCAGAATATAGCTCACAGCCCTGAAGATTTATTAATAGGCTGGTCTCACCCAGTGCAGGACTCAGTCTCAGTCAGGTCACAGCATGGACATGAGGGCCCCCACTCAACTTCTGGGGATCCTGCTGCTCTGGTTTCCAGGTAAAGAAGGAGAACAATAGAATGGACTCAGTCAGTGTGCTGATTACTATATGGCATTCAGAGAAGTCCTCGTATAATATGATTAATTATATGTTTTTTTTTTTATGTTTTCAATTTCAGGTGCCAGATGTGACATTCAGACGACCCAGTCTCCAACCTCCCTCTCAGCATCTCTAGGAGACAGAGTCACCATTACTTGCCGGGAAAGTCAGGGCTTTAGCAATAATTTACACTGGTATCAGCAGAAGCCAGGGGATCCTCCTAAGCTCCTGATCTATCGGGCACCTAACTTGCAATCTGGGGTCCCATCGAGGTTCAGTGGTAGTGCACAGTATTACAAGCCATTGCATAAACCACCCATGGAAGGAAATGCACATTTTGCCTGGTCTGACCTAGCTGCTGCTCCTGGTGCCTACAACTGCTAATAATGTTTCTCAGACTCAGCTATATTTTGAATGTCATTGGTAGATTCTGGCAGTGGGACCCATGAAGGTTCCTCTGCACTCTGACTCTCTTTTTTCCTCCTCTGTGCCAGAAGCATGAACATAACAATGTCTCTCCTGATTTAATAATGAAAGGAGATCAGTACACCTGAAGAGTGGGTATTATGGATTAATGGGAATTCATAGTGCAAATGAGAAACCACTTTTTGCTTTCCAAGAGAAATAGTGTTGATGCAAATAATTATAATTTGAATCGTAGCATTTCAAAACTAGGCTATGCCATTTGGAGAAGCAAATACTAGGATCAGGGGATTACCTGGACTTGCAGAAACCTGATTTTATCTAGCCTTGAAGGTATAAGATGTCTAACTATATGGTCTTCAAATTAGTCTTGGAAGCCCAGTGTTGGGGAGGAGTTGTGATGCTCTCAGCTTATTAGCACCTCTCCAGGTGACTCTCCAGCCTTCACCTCAGTCCACACTATGCCTTCAGATGTCAACCAATATTGAATCCTCCTCTTCTGACTTTCAAATCTTATTGGAGGACCTGTCATTGAACAACTCTACAGGAAACCAGAAAGAAAAAAGTCTTTGGAAAAGTGCATTTTCAGAAGTGATATGCTGATGCAAATATGACAGTTGACAGCCCAATATAGTCAATATTTTCATCATTTTACAAGCTAGAGATGCCCCCCAAATACATTTTAATTTGTTTTAAAGGATCACCATCAAGTCTGTATTAAAGTAAGAAAGCTTTGCTATAAGAGAAAAAACAGAAAATCAATACATTGTTTGAAATAAATAATAGTCACATGACAAGCAAATGAAAACTCTTCCTTGACAAAAAACAAGACAACTGAAAATGCTAAACATGTATGTAGCATTTTTCCTTAGTGTGAAAGTTCTTTGCTATTCCAAATTTATCCAGAAGGCATCAGAATCATCAGCTTCTGACAATACATGAAACCCATAATCCATTTACTGAATTATAATCTTTACTTCACAATGTAACAGGTGATGTGTAGAAGGTTTAAGAAAGTATGTTTTAGAAACTGTATAGTTCTGCTAAAGAGATTTACCTTTTTCCAATGAGATCATTCAAAAAAATTCCAAACGACAGCTACATCTTTCAAACACATTCAGCATTATTTCCTAATCAATGCAACATTACATTTGAAAATATTGGGAATATTGTAAAGGGTGATCCATATAGTTATCTGTCCACCAAATACTTTTGAGTAAATACTTAAATGGAATCAAGGCTTTTAGAAACTTTAGTAATTTCTAAGGTGAAAAAATTAACTGAAAGTGTGTAAACCTGTTTTAAAGAATACTGGATTTCAATTCACCGCTTAATTCGCTTTGGGGAGGTTTTTTACACTTGCAACCGGCCAGCACAAGGCAGTGCTCAGACCTTCAGCCTTGACTTCAGATAAATACAATCTATAGTCTGGGACAAGCTCATTGAACTGCAGTACAACCCCCCACCTGAGTCATGCCTTAATCAGCAAGATGATAATTAACAGGTACATCCATGAACATGAATATATAAATATTTAATGCAATGAGACACTGAGTTTTAAGTGTTTATATATAAATCATTATTGTTTGAAAACTAACTGTATTTACACAACCATCCATATAAATAGATTCATTTTATTAAAATTGATGGCATGAGTATGAATACTCAGTAGTTTATTTATAAATCTACTAAGACAAAATTTAAAGCTAAATCATATATCAATTAAAAAATTGATATTTACCTCATTTACCCTAGAGAATGAGAGAAGATATTCACTTATGGAAAATGCACATCTTCAGGTGTGCATAACATATTTCATGTGCATGGGTCCATTTATACTTATAAATAATTGTTGGATATGGATATTTTTGAAAACATACCTATGGCTAAATAAGGATATATATGTGTGCGTGTGCGTGTGTGTGTGCGTGCGTGTGTGTGTGTGTGTGTGTGTGTGTATATGAATACATATATATAGCAACTCATTCATATGTATATGAATATTATATAAATTGAATTTATTAAAATGGTTCCGGTTACTTCCTAACTTAAAAACTGCCATGCTGGACAAGATGTATAGTACTTACTCTGGCTACAGAAATTTCATTTGTTATATTCATTTCTAAAACACTTACCAAATGTATGTGCCCACCTTAAAGCATGTTTCTAACTCAGTGGAGGTGCAAAGGTGATGAATGCAGATAATTTTTTCTAATGTTAAAAATTGAATTACCACATCCTGTGAAAGTTCCTGTTATGTACATGCCCACAATGATGCTATGCTGTGTGGGGTTCTCACAACTGGAAGCTGGACCGATGTCACATCATTACCATTCTCAAGGATACCCTGGATCACCTAGATTGGGAATAGCAAGAGTCTAAACTCCAAGATATACCATTGCTCCCATAGTAGTATAGCCATGAACAGAAGCTGCCCTGCTGAGTGACCCAGCCGCTCATATGTGATGCTTGTCTGAGGAGCCACTCACAAGTTTCCCTGGGTTTGTGTAAGGTAAAACTGCTGGAGAACAGGCAATAGTTTGTAGCTCAGGACTTAACTACACCTCATGCACCACTGGCTTATGTCCCTGTCAGCTGCAACAGTCTTGACTGGAATAAGTTTGCAGAAGATGATTAGTAAATGCCTTGGAAATTGAGTGCCCAATAGATTTTATTTATTTATTTATTTACTTATTTATTCATTCATTTATTTATTTAGGTAAATTTGCAGCAGATAAAGCATACTGATGGTTGAAATTTTAATTAGCTTATATTAATACTTGGTGATAAGAAAAAAATAAAGTTCTTAAAAATCCAAAAGTTGGTTTTAAGAATAAGCAGAATATACTGGAAGAACTAGAGCATAGGCTTTTTCTCATAGGCAACTGAAAAAATTCAGAATGATGTAAACATTTTATTTCTGAAACCTAGGAATTTAATATAGGGCAGACTGCAGAAATGGGAGCATGAAGGGAATATAGTAAAGGTCAACATTTAATTAAACTGCCTTGGCTTATGGTCGGTGCACTTGTGGATGGTGATGGGGATGGCAATTGATGATGTGAACACAAAAGAAGCCAGATGGGTTTCTTGTGAGAAACCACAGAGTTGAAAGCACCACTGCCTGATTTCCTTGTTTGAGCCTGTGCCACTGCCAGTTTCAAGAAAAAGTAGTGCATCAAGCAGGTTTTTAGGTCTGTAATCACTGAAAGATTAGCGAGACTCCTGTGCAAGGAGACCTGAGGTCATATCACTCAGTTCTAGTTAACCTAACACAGCTGAGTAGAGCTTCTGAGACTCATTCTTCCCTAAGATGATGTCTAGTAGAGGCCACTGGTCAAGTTTGGGAGATGTAATGCCATGCTAATCAGTAGGCCCAGCAGTGCCTATGCCAGCAGGGGAGCAGTGGGGATGGAAATCAATATCCATAATTCACATGTGTATGAAGGATGGTCTGTGTAGCCTGCGAGGTTGGAGGCAGCACCCTTAGTCTATGGGAGATGTCTGTCCTTCTGTCCCTGCACCCTCAGCCTTCCTGCTCATTCAGACATCAGCAAATGTCCAAAGAAGAACACTGGCCATGTGAAAGAAGCTGCCCTGTACAACCACTGATGCTCAGCCGAATTCTTCCTTCCCAGGTGTGTTTTTCTGCCAGTGCCGTCAGAACTAGTTGTCGGATGCAAATTTGGCAAACGTGACAGGAGGACAAAAAGTCAGGTGAATGCCAGCTCAATAACTAAAGTTTCTATTAATTCTAGAATTTTAGATAATCTAGTCCTCATTTTTCCATTGCTTTCCGATATCAATTTGTGTATTTTATAATTTTAAGTATTTTGTACATTTTGCAGTTGTTTCAGCCTTTTCATTCCTACATTGTTGTACCTTGAAATAAAGACTGTTTTAACTCCTTAGCTTAAATAATGTTTTAGAGGTGACTAACTTTGTACTATTGTGTTATAAAAAGACATATTTTCAAGTAAATAAATGAATCCTTTAGTTTCACAATACATGATTAGCACTCTAGTAATAAGAGTGTAAAATATATTTTCCATAAAGCCAACTATTTAAAATAATGACTTAAGAATATTTGTGAATTAAAAAGGGTGTGCCCAGTAATACTATGGCATTATATGACCAAAGTTAAATAATGTTTAAACCCTCTGGTAGGGGAATTCTGATTTTGATTAAGGAAATTTGAGATGATTTCCTATTTCTATATTTTATATTCAATGGTAAGTACAATTAAAAGTTTACTCCAAGACAGAACAAATACAAAGAATAAAAAAGTTTTATAGCAAGTGGTTTGTAACACATACAAGAAATGACAAGACTTCAGAGTCAATTTATATACATACAATAGGTACCTAAAAAAAATAATTTTTGGAGGGAAGGGCTCTTGTAACACAGGCTTCTTCCCCTAGGTAAGCACTCTAGAAACCCACCAATATCAGTGTACAGGCTAACATTGTTGTGAGAGGCTAAGTTTGGCTTTAGTGAATTGTTTTTGGATTCTTTCAATGAGTTTACCCATTTTATGATGGGTGGCTTATTACCACACCTGCCTACACCATGCTGTGTGTTCCGCAGTTTTGAGCAAAAATGACATGACGCCAGTGCCCCACCCTTCTTATTCACCTGATCTCACCTGTGATTTTTTCTCCCTAGATGAATGAAATCCTCAAATGGAAGTATTTTGCCAAAGTGAAAGATGTGAAAACAAACAATTAGAATACTAAAAGGCATACAAATTGACAAATTGAAAAGCTTTTTTGAGCAGTAGGAAAAAAATTTTGATAGGTATATTGCATCACACTAAGAGTACTTTGAAGGTGGCTGAAGTTTAAACATCTAGGAATAGATACTTTTTTTTTTACTAATAAACTCCAGTTTTTTGTAGGTACCTCTCATATTCTCCAGTAGGGCCACACATGTAACTAACATTAGATTGACTTTTACTCTCACAGCTACCCATATAAAGCTTCGAGATGATGCACCTACCTCTGTGAGCAGGACAGTCACTGGGACCCTGCACAGTGGGATGGCCCAAACACAAACCTCCCAAGGAGGCAGTTATGTGCATGGGCACCTCTTTTGTGTGGATGGAAGCCATGGAACTCCAGGTCTGCTTCCCAGAGCCTCTTCTTTCCCCTCCACTTAGGATACTTGTTCCTCCAGACCCTTTGGGGAGTGGCTGCCACATCCTCCCTGGAGCAAACACTAAAGGTTCCTGTGGTACTCATAACTGCACAGATCCTAGTCTTGTCATTGGGCAGGGACCCTAATGTGTCATGAAATCATCTGCTGCCATCTGTGATCTTCAGAGCAATTTGCCAAGTGACCATCACCCTCACCGACTGTCTGAATAATGCTAAGCTGTCTGAAATGTGTGATTTTTGGCTTTGGAATAGCTCACAAGAGTCTCATGTATAAATATTCCATAACACAATAATCTCATTTTGACTTTCCTGTGCATCCAGTTTTCTGAGCTGTTTCTCACTCTGTTCATCTACTCTCAGACTTTTCTCTTGTAAAGCTGCTAATGTGTGTTTTTGTTCCAGACTGATGTGATTCCAATGCTGCAAAACTAGATGTGTGCTCATTACAGACCAATGTTTTAAGGATAAAAGACCCTTGTTTTGAGTACAAATTGCTTTTACTGTTTTTACTAGTAAGTCATGGTGGAAACTAAGGTGAAAAATATGTTAGCTAAAATGCATGAATGCTCTTATAATTTCAGGGTCCTGAATTCACTTCTTTGTAACCCACACATTTGGACATGTGATGTTTTATTTTAGTTCAAATACTATGTAATTTTAATTTTTGCTTATTCATCATGCCTGGCTTTATTTAGCAGCATATATCTTAGTTCTCCCATGTTTTGATGTATTTCTGATAACTGTCTAATATAATTTCCTTGGTTTTAAAGAATTTGTGTGATTTAAATGCATTTAATTTATTGAAATATTTTGAAGTTTCAAGCCCCAAATATTCGGTGTATCTTAGCAAATGTTTTGAAAGGACCATGAGATCTGCTTGGATAAGTGTTCTCTAAATGCTAATCCTGTCCGGATGGTTGATAACATTGTGCCAAGTCTTCTGTATATGCACTGAACCAAGTGTCAGAGCTGTGTGAAGTGTACACTGGACCTGCTGCAGAACGCTTTGCTGCCATGGATCCCACTCTAGGCTGTCTGACATCTATGTCATTGGTCAGTGAACCAGACCAATAACACAAGTTATGGAGTGTGCTGCCTTGAGACTCTCAAAAGACCTACTCATGGCTTCATTCAATACTTTTTTAAATTGTAGAAACATAATATGATGCAAATATTACATATTATGTAACACCCTCAGGGGAATCTGGAAAAGTACCCATACTCAAAAACATAATTATTTCTGCCATGATGCATGCAAAAAGTGCTATGATGTGAAGGAAATATTATAAATAGCCTTAATTGGGCACAGTTTATGTTTTTCAATCAAATAGCTACAAAACCTTTGTTTGCTATTTTCTTAAATTTATTTTTAATTTTGATTTGGGGGTCACATGTACAAGTATATTTACATGTGTATATTGTATATTGGTGATATTGGGATTTTATTGCCTTTTTATTTTAAAAACAAGCCAGGCTCGGTGGCTCAGCCTATAATCCCGTGCTTTGGGAGGCTGAAGTGAGTGGATTGCCTGAGCCCGTGTGTTCGAGACCTGCCTGGGTAACTTGGTGAGACCTCATCTCTACAATAAATTAAAAAATTAGCTGGGCATGGTAGCACACACCTGTAGTTCCTGCTACTTGGAAGGCTGAGGCGAGAGGGTCGCCAGAGTCCAGAAGGTCGAGGCTGCAGTGGCTTGGAGCGGCCACTGCACTCCAGTCTGGGCGACAGAGTGAGACTCCAACTCAAAAAAAAAAAAAAAAGCCAGGATATGAATAAGCAAACAGAGGCAGTTCCCAGGCAACTTTCTGATAATTTTCCTTGTCTTGATGCAGCTTCTAGACTTGCTTTCTAAAAAGGAGGTTATGAAATGTGACACTGTTATGTCCTTCTTTCTTTTGCACACAGCTTCTTCTGGTCCTTCAGTCAATAGGGCACTCAAGTCAAATTTTCCATAGGAACATTTACACTCCTGCAATTTTTGATAAATTTTCTTTTTCTGAATTTCTCTATCACATTCAGATGTTAATGGCATGAATACAATTATAAAATGTGTGTCTTTCTCTCTTGATCTCTCCGCACATGTTCACATTGGGGGAAATTTCATAAGTTTTTCATGATTTCTTTTTTTTTTACAAGTTCTGGGAAAGTTGAACTGATATTACCAATAGTATGTGTTTAGTTTATACCCAAGACAAACTACTTTTACTGAAATGTAATATTATAGCATCAAACCAGAAACAAAAGATGTTTCTTTTACTAAAACGTGTAGTCATGATTATTAATGACAAGTCAATATTTGCTTTATTTTTTCATAAAATATACAGGTTTATCTCTTTATTTTTGCCTTATATTGATAACTTATATATGATCGAATTTCCTAGGATAAGTTGTTAATATATGTTCTGATATTTGGTTTTAAATTCTACCCAGAGCTGCTAGAATTCCAGAATATAAGAAAGCCCTTTTTCTTTGTTAAGAATGTCTTTAATTTACTAGAAAAATAATATTTAGTTTTTGGAAGATCTGTCCAAGTAAGCTTCTTTTTTTGTTGTTGTCGTTGAGTCAGAGTCTCACTCTGTCACCCAGGCTAGAGTGCAGTGACATGCTGTTGGCCCCCATGGCTCCTACCTGCTGATGGGCTAAGGTGGTCTTTCTGCATCAGCCTTCCAGGTAGCTGTAACTACAGATGCATACCACCATGCCTGGCTAATTTTTGTGATTTATTGTAGAGATGAGGTCTCACCAAGTTGCCCATGTTGGTCTCGAACTCCCTGGGCTCAAGCAATCCTCTTGCTTCAGTCTCCAATAGTGGAGATTACAGGTTGAGCCACCATGCCCAGCCCCAATTACGGCTCTAAAAGGTAGGGACTTCTGGCAAGATGACGATGGGGCAGCTTGGTCTGTGAGACCCTCCATGAAAGAGAACACATAAAGACTCTACCTCTCTCCCGGGGGGCTGCAGTTCCCATCGTTGGCAGCCTGTTCTTCACACGGAGCTCAGCCATCGCCACTGCTCAAACATCATGGTGGTCTGGGTGGCCACTGCAGCTGCAGATGCCGGCGCCATGACCATCGCACTGCCATGCCTGAGGTGACCCATGATTTCAGACCGTGAAGCCCCTGCAAGCAAGATCTACTGAGATCACCACCACCACCATTGCTACCATCATGCCCGCCTCTCCCCCCAAGCCAGGTTCACGGGTCTCCTTCCATGTACTGTGAGGTGGCCACTCCCATTGCCAACTCCCTCCCATCTGGGGTGAGCAGTTGCAGATAATCATCTGGAGTGGTGAGACAGCACCACCTGCTGGCGGTTCATGGTAACAATACCGAAATGGGAATAACAGAAGCTTGATAAATAGACATAGGCCAGATCTGAGTGGTGAACTGGGCAGGGAGCCCAGATCTGAACTGCCCTTCATGGCAGGCCAGGGACAACTGACCCTAACTGTGAAAAAATTTACCAGCCTGCAAAGACAGCTAGAAATTAGAGCTGAAAGGACTTTGGACTTAAATGAAAAAGTCTTAGAGTGTGCTTAATTGGTTCTGTTAGTTTACTGACTTGATTCTATGCCTTTTCTTTCATTCTTTTTTTTTTTCCTCTGTAAACCCCATCTTTGTATAGAGGAATAGCACGCCAATAAGGAGGTTGGTTAGCCTGAATGTTAGCATCATTATATGTTTTAGGTTTTTTTGTATGGGAGTTGGTTATTTTCTAGCAGTGGTTTATTGTTTTTATCTGTTTCAGTTTTTGTGTCTCTCTCCATTTGTTGGTACACTCATCTGTTATCCCCCTTACACCTCTCTCTCTCTACTCCCTTCTTCCCCACACTGCTCCATTCTCTTCCCTCTGTTAACCTCATTTTATTTCAGGGAGTAAACCTACAACCCTACTGCATGGACAGATTCCAAGGCAGTGGGAAGTGAGCTTCAGATTATCCATACACCTGTTAGTGGATACCGGGATCTGCAGATAGATTTTGAATCACAGCTCCCCCTTTAAGTAAATCTCAAAACTTCAAACAGGACCGCCCCCAACCTACAGTCCAATTCCAGAATTGAACAAAGCAAGAAGATATATATAAAGAAGAGGAGGATGAACAAACAGAAGGAAAAGCAACCCCTCCACCCCTGAGTAACAGAATTAAAGAAGATGGTGAAGTGGAGGGAAGGAAAAAGTAGAAAGGAAAAGTCTGCACTAATGAAGAAAAACCAAAAGAAGAATATAAGTCTTACACAGATCCCTGGGAGGTCAGACACTGAGAAAACAGACTTCGGAACACAAAACAATGAAGAGCCCCCAGAATGACTGGGCACATGCAACAAACCTAGACATCAAGACTTTAATAGAGAGAATAAAAAAATTGAGGAGAGACAAGAGGAAAATAGGAAGGAGTTGACAACAGAAATAACAGCAGTAAAGAATACTGTGATGGAAATAAATAACAAACTAATAAGCATGGAAAGAAGAAGTAGCCAGATTCTTTCTTCTGAAAGAACTGCTGAGCTTAAAGACCAAACCACAGAACTAACATATACAAGAAACTGAAAAAGACAGAATAAAACCTTCAGGAGATGAATGATTACTTCAAGAGAAAAAACCTAAGAGTAATTGGCCTTCCTGAGGCAGAGACAGAAACAGAGGCCACACTGGAATAAACATTACATGAAATCATTCAAGAAAACTTCCGTCATCTCACCAGTGATACAAACATTCAAACACAAGAGATTCAGAGAACTCCTGCAGGACAACAACAAATGAGAAGACCCACTACCAGACACATAATAATTTGCCTAAACAAAGTAGGTATAAAAGAAAAAATCCTAAAGGCAGCAAGAGAAAAAGGTCAGACTACCTACCAGGGAAGACCAATTAGAATAGCAGCAGATTTATCTATAGAAACCCTCCAGGAGGAGAGATTGGAGCCCTATCTTCAAAGTTCTAAAAGATAAACAATTTCAACCAAGAATAACCTACCCAGCCAAGCTAAGCTTCATCATTGAGTGAAAATTGAAATCTTTCCCAGATATCTAATCCCTAAGAACCTACGCTGCCACCAGACCACCTCTAAAGAAACACTTAAGAAAGTACTGAACACAGAAGAAAAGGAAATAAAGAACAGCAACGTTCTTCACAAGAGTACAGGCAAAAGATTAAAAACACACATGAACCAACTCTAAAACCAAAACAAAGACAAAAAACAAACAAGAACAAAAACAACTCCATAAGAACTTTATGATAGGGATCAACTCCCACATTTCAATAATTAGCCTAAATGTGAATGGACTAAATGCACCACTGAAAAGACAAAGAATGGCAAAATGGATAAAATATCACCAGGCAACAATTTATTGCCTTCAAGACTCACCTCACTAGAAAGGACACTCACAGACTCAAAGTAAGAGAATAGGAAACAAATTTTCAGGCGAATGGACACAAAAGAAAGGAAGAGTCATGATCTTAATCTCAGACAAAATACCCTTTAAGCTATAAAAAATTAAAAAGATACAGAAGGCCACTACATAATGATAAAAGGTTCAATCCATAAACAAGAAATATCCATCCTAAACATATATGCACCCAACATAGGAGCGCCAACTTTCATAAAGCAGGTTCTAGGTAAACTAAGAAAGGTATTGACTCCAAGACTATCATAGCTAGATACTTCAATATCCCACTCACAACCCTAGACAGATCATCAGGACAAAAAATCAACAATGAGAACTAAAACCTCAATGTGACTCTTGACCAAATGGACTTAATTGATACCTACAGAACACTTCATCCAACGACCACAGAATACATATTCTACTCATCACCTCATGGAACATACTCTAAGATTGACCACAAACTTGGCCATAAATCAAGCAAAAGCAAATTTTAAAAGATTGAAGTTTTGCCATGCACCTTCAAGAACCACAGTGGAATAACAATAAACATCAACACCAATAAGGTTCCCCCAAACCCACAAAGACATGGACACTAAAAAGCATGATGCTAATCAACTCCTGGGTCAATGATGAAATCAAAAAAGAGATTAAAAGATACCTGGAAACAAATGAAAATGAAGAAACATCTTACCATAATCTCTGGGATGCCATGAAAGCTGTCGTAAGAGGGGAACTAATATCTATACAAATGCACATGAATAAAATGGAAGGATCACAAATTTAGAGCCTAATGAGTCACCTAAGGAAGCTGAAAAAGCAAGACCACCAAAATCTTAACTTCAGCAGAAGAATCCAGATCCCCAAAATAAAGGCCCAAATCCAGGACATAGATGACAAAACGATAATACAAAAAATCAATGAAACAAAGGTGGTTTTTGAAAGGATAAACAAGATCGATGGTCCTCTAGCGAGACTGACCAAGGAAGAGACAAAAAGCCCAAATAAACACAATCAGAAACACAAAAGATGAAGTCACATCTGACCCTGAAGAAATACAAAAGATCATTAGAGACTACTACGTACACTTGTATGGAAACAAACTTGAAAACCTTAAGGAAATGGAGGACTTTCTGACATCACACAACCTGCCTAGGTGGAAACAAGAAGAAATCGAGAGCCTAAATAGACCAATAACAATCAAGGAAATTGACTATGTAATAAGAAAACTACCTACAAAAAAAGTCCTGGACCAGATGGCTTTCCAGCAGAATTCTATAAGACATTTAAGGAGGAGCATATACCAATTCTACTGAAAGTATTTCAGGCGATTGAAAAAGATGGAACTGTCCCCAAATCATTTTATGAAGCTAACATCACACTGATACCCAAGCCAGGTAATGACCCAACACAGAAAGAGAACTACAGGTCAATATTGTTGATTAACATAGATGCTAAAATTCTCCACAAGATCCTAGCAAACTGGATTCAACAATACATCTCAAAAATCATCCATCATGACCAAGTAGGCTTCATCCCTGTGATGCAAGGCTGGTTCAGCATTTACAAGACAATAAATGCAATTAAATACATCAACAGATGTCAGAACAAAAACCACATGATTATATCATTAGATGCAGAAAATGCTTTTGATAAAATCCAGCACCGCTTTTTGATAAAAACCCTCAAACATCTAGGCATACATGGAACATACCTCAAAATAGTAAAAGCCATTTACTAGAAACCCACAGCTGGCATACTCCGAAACAGACAAAAATTGGGGACCATTTCCCCCGAAAACTGGAACAAGACAAGGATGCCCACTCCTCTCCTGTTCAAAATTGTATTGGAAATCCTAGCTAGAACAATCAGAAAAGAGAAGGTGATCAGGGGTATCCAAATAGGAAAAGAGGAAGTCAAGTTATCTCTCTTTGTAGACAACATGATTGTGTACCTTGAAAACTGAAGAGAATCTGTCAAAAGCCTCCTTGCACTGATAAATGACTTTGGCAAAGTCTCAAGGTATAAAATAAACGTGAAAAAGACAATCGCATTTCTTTACACCAATAATAAACAAACAGAAACCCAAATAAAAAGCACAATCCCATTCACAATAACCACAAAAAAAAAAAAAAAAAAAGAAAAGAAAGAAAAGAAATACTTTGGCATCTTCCTAACCAGGGACATGAAAGACCGTTACAATGAAAACTACAAAACACTGCTCAAAGAAATCAAAGATGACATAAACAATTGAAAAAATATCCCATGCTCATGGATTGGAAGAATCAACATTGTGAAGATGTCCATCTTACCTAAGGCAATCTACAGATTTAATGAAATACCCATCAAATTACCAGCAACATTCTTCTCAGACCTAGAAAAAACAATACAGGAATTAATATGGAAACACAAATGACCAAGAACAGCCAGAACAATCCTCAGCAAAAAACAAACAAACAAAAACAACAACAAATAAAACAAAGCAGGTGGCATCACATTACCAGACTTCCAACTTTACTATAAAGCTACAATAATGAAAACAGCTTGGTATTGGCACAGGATCAGGCATATAGACCAATGGAATAGAATAGAGATTCCAGAAGCAAAACCTCAATTTCTCAACCAACTCATCTTCGACAAAGCCTCCACTGCCTACCACTTGGGAGAGGAGAACCTATTCAGTAAATAATGCTGGGAAAACTGGCTGACCACATGCAGAAGACTCAAACAAGACCCCTATCTTTCCCCATACATGAAAATTAACTCTAAATGGATCAGAGACCTAAATGTAAAACCTCAAACCATAAAAACCTTAGAAAATGCAGGACACACCCTTATAGAAATTGGAACTGGCATTCAATTCCTGAACAAAACCTGAAACACAGGAGCCATAGAGATAAGATAGACAAGCGGAACCTCATTAAACTGACAAGCTTCTGCAAAGCCAAAGAAACCATCAAGAGATCAGAGAGACAGCCCACAGATTGGGAAACAGTATTTGCCAACTCTATGTCCGACAATGGCTAACATCTTGGATCTACAAGGAACTCAAACGTGCTGAAAAGAAAAAAACAAACAACCCCATTACAAAGTGGGCAAAAGATATGAACAGATACTTCCCAAAGGAAGACATCCAAGCAGCCAACAGACACATGAAGAAATGTTCAGCCTCACTAATCAAGGAGATGCAAATTAAAACTGCACTGATACACTTAACTCCAGTCAGAATGGCCACTGTCAATAACTCAAACAATAACAGATGCGGGAGAGGATGTGGTGAAAAGGGAACACTGTTGGTGGGAGTGTAAACTAGTGCAACCTCTGTGGAAAGCAGTGTGGCGATTCCTAAAAGCTCTAAATATTGACCTCCCATATGACTCCGCAATTCCACTACCGGGAATATACCCTGAAGAACTCAAATCACTCTATGAAAAAGATACCTGCACATGTATGTTTATCATAGCATTGTTCACAATAGCAAGAACCTGGAAACAACCATGCTGTCCATCAAAAGAGGACTGGATTAAAAAGTTGTGGTACATATACACGATAGAATACTATGCAGCTATAAAAAAGAACAAAATCATGAATTTCGCAGAACACTGGATGGAACTAGAGTCTATAATACTGAGTGATCTTTCATAGCAACAAAGATCTGAGTATCACATGTTCTCACTCATAAGTGGACCTTGAACATCTATCATAATAGTATAAGAAAAGGATTGACAGTGGTGGGAATCTATGCAGTGGGCAGGGAGGGCAAGGGTGGTGGGATTAACAGTAGTCAACATCTGTCTGGGGGTGGGGAGACACCCCTTGTCAACAAGGGTGCCTGAACGATGCATATTTTTATACTTAACCTTTAACTGTACCCCACAATTTTAAAATAAAAAATATGTTTTTTAAAAAGTGGTCATTTCTCAAGTTCTGTGTCACTTCTTAATTTTGTCCCTTGTCAGCTTTTGGAATGTTAGCATTCACTTTATTTTATTACGGATCCTTCATTTTCTTGCTAGGAGGTTTTCAAAAGAGAAACTTTCTAAAAGTATTGACGGGTGAACGAAGCTGATGCTTCATAGAGCATTTACACTTTGGGTGATCTCTGACTCTTGGCCAAGAAAGATCCATTAAAAGTGAAGTTCACTACTGTGCAGTAAAGCCTCTGCTCCATAGGCAGGGAGTCACCATTTCTCATTCTCAAGGAAAACACTGTATTATTATCATTCTTATTGACATAAAATAGAGAATGAGCACTAAATAACTCATTCAGTTTTTATCTGTTTTAAGTTCTGAATTTTTTATTTTTGACAACAGGAGATGAAAGAAAGAAGCTAAAAAAGAATTTGAGTTTACTTTAGAAAATAAGTGATAAAATTTAATCTCCAACTTTTCCTGACAGTCTGTAATTGTTTCATTTATGATTAACATAGGTATTTTACATAGGATATGAGTGTGAGAATCCTCACACTACAGCCCCAATTTTTCTCCTGTTTACCTATTGTGTCTAAATGTAAGCAAAAAAAGTTTTCTCCTTCATTATTTTGGTATATTCATACAAATTCTCAAATCAAAGGAAGCTTTCAGTACAGTTTAAAAGGTTGGAATCCTCCATTCTGTCCCCAGACTCTTCATGAGCTCTCTACTCCTATATTTCGTGTGTGTGTGTGTGTGTGTGTGTGTGTGTGTGTGTGTGTGTGTGCATATATATATATATATATGTTTTATTATAAGGGCTTGTGTATATATTTCCTTTTTTATTATAAGGTAAAAAAAAGACATGCTATATTTAAAATAATAAATTATTAAACAATAATATTAAACTCCCAGGTGACATAAATTATTAACCTTCTAGGCAAGCTGTAGCTTTATGAGGACCTACATTTGAGGACAGCGTCTCCTTTCTTCAGAAGTGAGAATTCGGAGGGATCATATAAGCCACAGAATGATCAGGGAGACTATGGAATCACAGCTTCATGTGGTGAAGTTAGATAGGTGGTGAGTTGGACTCCATAGTAGATTAACTTGCATAGAAGATCACACAGCTTCATGTATAGTTTGATAAATTTTAATTTTTTCAAAAAAAACCGGAAATACAAAATAATTCAAATGTTTGGAAGCAGATTACAAAAAGGAACATCTGTAAACTAGGTCTGAAAATTCAGACAATTCAAACATGTAAACATAGAGTTTCTCCCATTGTTTAAGAAAACAGATTCCCAAAATAGAAGATATGCACATCCCTGGAGCCCTCATTCCCTGAGATCTCTGTGTAACTGAATATTTATCTATGATTATATGCTCCAGTTGATTACAGTTGGCAGTTAGTGAAAAAATGTGACCAGTCTCCACGTGTATGTGCGGTAGGATTTCAGTTCAGGAAACCTGCAATTTCATAAAGGGATGCTTCCTCTATGGTTGTCTTTGTTTCAATTCTCACCTAGGGGAAAACTCACATCTTGAATCAGAATATTTTTAAAAAATCTCCTCTATTGAGGTCGTGGTTGGGAATAGGACTCTCTGTGTCTCCAATCTCATTCAAAGCAGTGCATTTTGGACTACAGTCTATAGAGTAAAATCTACAGAACATGCAGTAGTATTATATAAATGAGCCCAAGATGGCCTGTCTGCAGTGTCCCTGTGTTGATTAATTCTAAACAGTAGGCTTATTTGCCTGTGTCAAAATCATATTTAATAATTCAATAATTTCATAAAAACCAAAAGGTGCCAATTGTCAGACATTTAGAGAATGCTTGCTTTGCATATGCCAAGAAATCTCTCCCACATCTGCTGACAATAGAAAAACCCCAGGTTTAGGAAACTGCAAACCAATGTTGCCATCTGGACCTCCTTGATCCAAGAGTCCCCCTGTGCTGCTGCCTGACATCACCTAGGCACATTAGCCCCTTCTCCAGTGCCGTTTTTCCCTTCTGAGTTGCAACTGTGGCAACTTGCCCTCTGCAAACACTTCCTGCTCTGCAAAACCTCATTGGGCGATTCTGTCAGAAATCACCCAATGTAGATTGTATTTGCCGCTGACAACCTGTGGTCATCTTTTTTTCCTTGATCAGCCCCCAAAACCTCAAATCAACTACAAACTGGATCACACTCTCCACCCCACAAACACTGACTCCAGCATAATGGACATAACTGATACTGCTTCCAAGATTCTCAACCCTAGTTGTGCAAATAATATACTTACTTCCAATTTTATGGATCTCAAGTCTGTGTTATTGAGCACTGTGCCATGTGTAAATGTCATATTTTCCAAGAAACATAAACACTGAACTGCAAGAATACCCTCTATATTTACATACTTTTGTGAACATTAGCTTTAGGAATTGTGACTGCTGCAACTAAAATTGAGATGAGGTTTCAATGTATACATAAAAAAGAAGTAGCCATCTGCTACCCAGTGAAATAAACACTGTTTTTTGCTCATTCTAACATGGATTATTTCTCTAATTAGTTGAATCTCCTCTAAAAGAAACAGGAAGTGCAACTCAAGGTTCAAACGGAATTACTTCGGTCTAGGAAAAAAAAAAACTGTCCATTTTTAGAATTCTCTGCTAGAGTGATCTACAGAATGTTGATGTCTACTAATAGGGTGGAAAATAACCTAGAAGGAAAACAAAATGAATTAAATCTGAAACAAAAATTTTCTGAAGGGGACCCCAAAACACCCAGAAATTATTTATAAAAAATGGAGTATTTATTCTTATACGTTTAAACTCTTCAGTAACCATCAATATATCTATCAAGATGCTTTTTCCACTGTTCAAAACAGTTTTTGAACTTGTCAATTTTGATGCCTTTTAGTGCTTCTACTGTAATTTTTGTTTCATGTTTTCCACATTGGCAAAATGTTTCTCTTCGAAGACATTTTTCAGTAGGAGTAGCAAGACAAAGTTTGCTGAGGATGAGATCGGTCGCCTAAGGAGGGTGACGCATGAGGGTCATTTTTTGGTCAAAAACTCTGAACATTCAGTGTGGTGTTGGCAGATGCATTTTCATGATAGAACCAGTCACCAGTTTTCCACACCTGGGGATATTTCTTCCACAATGCATACTTCTCACAACAATGCTAGCTGGTACAGTGATGCCAATGGGTTCCTAGAACTCTTATCTAGCAGGGAAAGCCTTTACTACAAGGAGCCCACCATCCAAAAGATAATTCCAGCTTTGGAGGGGTGCGCCCTCATTTGGGTATCTCTATTGTATTTTAGTTTTTGCACGTGTTGTAATAATTATTGGTTTTAACAAACAAAATCTAGCTCCTTGAGCTCACATGAATCCATGCACAGTTTGTAAGATGCCTATAATTAAGTCATCTTCATCTATGTTACAAAACATTCATTCATAAAAAACTGTTCAAATATCAGATATTAATCATTTTCTAATAAAATACACATAATACCTCAATTGTAAACAAGCAATGCTATATTAATAAGTAATTATTTGTAGACTAAAGCTAACTGCCATTTTTGTATTTTCTCTCAAGCTTGAAAATGGCAGTGTACACAGTGAATTAAAACAGTGTCTATCTGAAATGCTGAGAAAATTGGCAAGTAATGGTAACACGAGTTTCACAACTACAGTATTCTTGTAGGTAGAAATGGTTGCTTAAAATACTGATAAACAGTAAAAACCTATTTGAAGTTTTGAAATCACATAGAAAATGACTCATTCACCTTCCCACCCACACTAGCCAGTATTATTTTCTGCTAACAATAAAAACAATAGAATTTACCTGATTGTCTATAAAAGGTAAGTGCTTCTGTGTGTTCTCCTGAAACACAGGAGAACAGGTGGCTTGGTGAAGAGGGGGACAAGCATTTAGGCAGGAGATTGAGGCATTAGTATCCTGAGAAAGTTTTCCAAAACCTGTGAAACCTTTCAATAATTAATTGTGATAAACCATGGTAAGTCTTGGCACAACACCTAGAACTAATTAAAAATTCAGTAAATGACAACAACCTCGTTGTAGTATCAGAAATCAAATCTGTTGACTCCCCAGTTCTCTCAGCTTCCACTATTTTCTATCATATCCAGAATAAAATCTGTAGTCCTGTTATGGTTTCATGGCCATGCATGACCTCACCTCAGACTACATTCCTGACCTTGTTCCATATCACTCTCCCACTTGCTCCTCATGGACCAACCTCATGCCTGGTTGTCCTCAAAAAAACCCACATACTTGATTGTGGGAGGAATGCAGCCTCAGTCTTCCTTCCCCAGAGTGCCATGGGGCTCACTCCCACACTTTTTGCAGGGCTCTCAAATGCTACCTGCTCATGAGGACTCACTGAGCATCTGCAGCAAGCTTGCACCCTCTGCTTATGTTCCTTTTAGTTCTGCCCTACTGCTTCCTGCCACCCAAAGTAGCATATATTTATGAACTATCTTCCCTGCACAGACATAAATAACACAAGAAGTCAACAGATAATCAAAACATAATTAATTTATTATTCATAATTTTAAAAATATAGGTCCAAGATTATATTCCTAATGTGGGACTACTATACATTTGACGTCATGAATTTCAGTCCTGTACATTCTCTAATGCAGAAACATATATATCATACTGTTCTCCTTCTCTCACTGCATCTGTACAGAGCTAGGATGAGGGCCAGATGAAGCCTTGCATTTCCCAAGTGTCGAAT
This sequence comes from Cephalopachus bancanus, assembly GCA_027257055.1. NCBI lineage: Eukaryota > Metazoa > Chordata > Mammalia > Primates > Tarsiidae > Cephalopachus > Cephalopachus bancanus. Next base: position 25,321 of record JAPVLO010002127.1, read on the forward strand.
TTGCTAAAATAATCATTACTGTCACCACAGAGCACAAGCTTATAAGTAGATGGTCAGTTTCTGCAGACACTTTATTCAATGTAAAGTTGGTAGTACCCTCCAAGATTGGCGTTCCCAGGAACTGCACTTCTGAGAGTGTCCTCACCTTGAGGCCCATGTGCCCAGTCTGCCTCATTCAGTATGCAAGCCATGGAAAAAGGGAATTCCAGGTAAAGGAGAGAACAGCAAAACTCCGGATTCCATTTTACTCAAGTGGAAAGGCTGTTAAAGAAAGATCATGCTATGTGGGTGCTGTGGCTCATACCTGTAATCCCAGCCCTTTGGGAGGTAGAGGCAAAAGGATTATCTGAGCCCTGGGGTTTGAGATTAGCAGGGCAACTTGACGAGACCTTCTCTCTACTAAAACAAACAAACAAAGAAAAACAAACAAACAAGCTGGGCATGGTGGCACACTACTGCAGTTCCAGTTATTCAGAAGGTCAAGGCAGAAGGCTCACCTTAGCCCAGCAGGTCGAGGCTGCAGTGGCCATAAACATGCCACTGCACTCTTGCCTGGGTAACAGAATGAGACTCCAACTAAAACAAAGCAAAATGAAACAAAGAAATATCATGTTAAGCTGTCAATATAGCACGTTTTTGTTCCAATAAACCAGTACACACATTACAAAACAATTGAAACATACAAAAAAGAAATGCCATAATTCAAACCTTACCACTTTTATCATATTCAGATAAAATGGCATTTATTATATAATCATTTTGATACAGCCAAGACCTAATTTTTCTAAACATCTCTTCCAAAATTCCTACCTGATTTATTAAATTTTAAAAGACGGAGAGTAGCCATTGCTTTGTGATGCACTGGCCAGGCTATGTGTTCTTTGAACTATGGCCACGATGTTTTGTTAACTTTGACCCCCTTCTCTACCTTGGGGATAAGAATCTCCTCTTTCTCCTTCTCTAATTTACTTTTTCAATAAATATATTTCCAATCTTAAAAAAAAAGATAGAGTAAAAAACATATACACCTCTAGTAATAAAAGTGAAATAATGCATGCCCATGTGCTCAAGAAGAATAGATAAAAATGCTCATGAGAAATGCCAGTAGAGTAGATAAGTTATTACATATGATGACAACAAAATCTTGTGTAGTGCGACAATGAATGAACTACAGTTACACTCAGCCACATGACTGAATGTCACTCCATGAGTAAAAGAAACTAGAAATCAAGGGATATAAACTGAGTTATACTATTTCAAATAGTCCCAAATTAAAAAAGACTAAACTAGAGCATAAGAAGTTACATTCAGTAGCTTAGGAAGAAGGAGATCTAGAGGGCGTTGTTGGGTGCAGGTCTTGATTTTGGATAATTTTCCCAGTTGGAACTTGGGCTCAGGTGAGCACCACCTGGCACTGGGACAGAACAGATTATCTTGCCCACATTTATTAGGTTAGCACTTCAGGAATTCCTACATGGGGCGAATTCCCTACATGAGGTAGATTCCCTGGTTCAACATCTCACTGCCTAGTGCCCAATTCTGTATCTCCTGCCACTACACGTGTATGATTTTGCCCAAGTCTCGGATTACAGGAGACTATTTCTATCCTGACATGTGACCTGACCAAGGCCAAGACACCATCAGCTAGTGGAGGTATTGCTCTTACTTTCGTTCACTCTCTGTCTTGGGATTTCTGTTTTTATTGAAATGGCCACTTTGAACAAACTTAACAAGTCATAGGTCTGCCTCACATGGGGCTAGGAGGACAGGGCTGAGTCCCATAGAGGGAGATATTGACCAACTCCAATGGCACTCCCCACAAAGACAAAATAAACAGCCCCCTCTGAAGACTTGCACCTGGTGGCACCACCAGAACCCATAGCCTTTCGCCGAATTAAAGCAGCCTGTGAAGGGTTTAGCCTAGCGGCCTTAAGGGCTTCAGTAGAACATGTATCTGTTCCCTGGGAGGATGTTCACATGACATCCTTCACTTAACCTCCATTGATTTTAGCATCCTTTTATAGCCACATGTGTGGTCACATCCAGTGGCAGCCACTCCAGTGCTCTATTCAGACTTGCTGTGTTTGCTGATGGACCAACAGGAAAGTTAGGTCAGTAAGGGGTAATGTGTGAACCCACTTGCCCTCCCTGCGTTATACTACCTGCTCCATACTCACATTTACTCTTCCTGTTCTTCTCTATCTTTTATAGCCTCCGTGTCTTCTCCTGGTTGGAGGACAAGAGGACTTGGTGACATCTGGAAGGAAGAGAACAATCATGCATATCCCAAGCCCTCATGTGCAGGAAAGGTGCTGGAGGACGCCCATGGCAGACCCAGACTTCACCTGGGGGTCCCTTCAACAGGGTGGGGACAGCTCTTCCTATCCCCAGTCCAACTCCCTGACTGGAACATTAGAGGCTGCTTAGCAGGATTCAATGGTGCACCCAGGGAGTCAGAAACAAGGGCAATGCCAAGAAAGTGAGGAGCAGGGGGCTAGAGAGAGAATTTATCAACAGTGAAGCCTCCAGGACTTCAACGCGTAGATGGAACCAGTTACTTCAGAGTAAGAGTCATAACAAGGGGGAGGGGGGGTTGGGAAGAGCTGGAAGAAGGAGTTAATGAAAAGGAAACATGATTGAGAAAGAGACACAGGTAAGAAATAAATTACCTGCACATTTATGTCATCCTCAGGCTCGGAGTCTGAAAATGAGGCTTCTGCATGGACAAGGGCAATGACTGTGATGAGGTGGTCTTGGGAAAGAAATGACAAAGTTAGAGGTGAGGTGACAACTTGGAGCCTGATACTCCTGACTCTTTCTCAGAAGTCAGTTCTTCCTCATCTCTACAGTGCTGTCTCGGACCTCATCAATTCATTTCTGAGATGACAAATGGGCCCTGAGTCTCCAGGGTCCTTTTCCAACCTACATTTTATTAACTGTAACCAAGAAGGGAGACCAGTGGCATCCTGCTTCTCCAAGAGGCAACAACTGTTCTCCGTGACCTTCTGTGCATGAGATGAAGTACCCTTTCCTACTTCTCTCCCTCATCACATTTTTCTCTATAGGTAAACATAGAAGGATCAAAGATTAACTGCCACCCTAATCAACTAACTGACCAACTGATGAATTCAACAATCAACCCAAACCCAGGGAGCACCTGTCATGAGTCTGAGGTTGTGCTTTGTCCTATGGTAGAGAATTACTTTGACTCCAGGTTTAAATATGAAGAAGTTGAGTCCTGCCAGATTCCTTCTATTGTGGGTCAACAACCAAAACTCAAACCCAAATCTCTTTTGTGTAATTCCCAAGAGGAGTTAACCAATGAAAGCCAAACTCTTTGATGTTGACAGAGGCAGAAATGGAAAAAAAAAACATGTCTTATACAAAAGACTGCCATCAACCAGCAAAGTAAGTAAAGAGGTTACAAACTGTATGCTCAAAACTAATAGACACAATGGCTCTTATTAGGTAATTAAATAAGAAAAATAACACACATTTTCTTTTTCCTTCAGATTCCTATCCCTGTCTCAGTATCCAAAGCAAAAGAAATGACTTAACTCTACTGGGAATCGTCTCTTACTGGGTCCCTCAAGGTTTGTTTCCTACCTGAAGTGTCCTCCTCATCGCTGCTGGAGTCATATCTTCGGTGGACAATCCAATCTTTAGAGACACAAGCATGAGCAAGAACGTTATTCTAGACTATCTCAGCCATCCCTCCTACTCTAGTTGAGGTCACACTAAATTTCACAAGACCACCCTGCTCTTTCTTCTGTGTTCATTAGACATTCTTTAGGCTCTATGGAGTCTGACATCTTCAACAAGTCATTTCTCACATTGGCAAACTGTCAAGTGAGAAAATCCTTTCCATCTTCGCATTTCCTTATTTCCATTGGATCATTATAGCTCTGAATCCCAATCTTATTCCAACTTTGATGCACAAGTTTTTGTGTTAGATTAGTTCAAGAAAGAGACCCTGTGCCTGGCTCAGAGTAGATGCCCAAGAGTATTCTCTGAGGTATAAATCCTCTTTATTTTCTAAATATATAACTATTGGACACTTTAAATATGGCTAGTACAATGAGGTTCTGAATTTTTTATTTAAGTGTATTTAAATTTGCACAGGTACATATGCTGCTCAGTACCATGGTACAACTCTAGACAGCCAGAGATGAGGAAGACATGACTCCTCTCCCTTGGTGTTTCCTTGCAGAGTAGTTGGCTGCTCTGATCTGATTGATCATTTATGGGTGCTTCCTGGGAACATGGACAAGGGCCAGGCACTCTGTGAGACCTGGGGATACTACAGCAGGGAGGACGTCATTCAGGTCCAGAGAGATCCTGGAAGGGTGAGCACTTGTATACAGAGGGGAAGACCAGGGCTCTGCAACCCTGTACAGACAGGATCAGAACAGCAGGAGCAGAGGGGAGAGGACACCTCTCTGTATTCAGAAGCCTACCATCCTCTCTCCTGACTCAGGATCAGAAGTTGGGCAGAAATCTGGATTAGTGTGGAGCCCAACAGGATGGAAAAGCTGAAGGGGGCTCTTTTCACACCTGAGCTAGATCCCGACTTAGATTCGATGTGATCCCAGCTAGATTCGACGTGAATGGAAGCCTAAGATGGATTGCCCAGAGCTGAACTTTATGATGAAAATGAGTGAGGAGGACACAGTGACCCGAGTGATTAACCATCATGGCCAAGATTCCTCTATCTGTGAGTTGGAGGACACAGGTAGAGTCTGGGACTGACAATTTCAAGACCTTTCAAAGAGACTCTCAAACTGACATCCTCTACACCAAGAAAGAAAGCAGCAGGAACAACTTAGACTCTGGGATCATTCCTCGTCCCTTTACTTAACTCACTCTGCAGCCTCTGCCCAGTCTCACCAACCTTGCAACTAGTCTGTGGCAGCTGCTCTTGTGTGGTGTTGAGAGACTCCCTTCGGTTTAAACCTGTTTCTGGGCTAGACAAGTCTTGGCCAACTATGTCTACACAAGGACTATTTCCAGAAACAAGTGAAAAATGAAAACTAGATCCCATGCTGGACACAGAAAGATCACACTTGGGGACTTATTTGTGTCTGGCCTGACCCTGAAGTCCATTCCTGCTGATTCACGTCTTGTCTGGTCTGGAACAGAGAAGTGAGGACCTGACTCCTGTTCTCCACTGCTCACCAAGGTCTGTTGCTGTCACTGCCATCATCACACAGGCAGATGGAAAGGACATGGGAGAAGATAAAAGATTCTTTCCTCAGGTTGTTAGGGAGACACCCAGAGGGGTGTCCACGGCCTGCCAATTCCTACTCAGAAGAGGTCTTGTATTTGGCCAGGTCCAGATTATCATGTTGAAATGATTCTCCTGATTTTCAACCCTAGGATGATCCCTGGGCTAACTTGAATACCCTGCTGTCTTCTTTCTTCTTTTAAAATTATTTTTCTCTTCAGGTACAGGCCAAGGCTCTCCCCTGATCCCTCGCATGGAGTGCCGCTGGGAAGCAGTCCATGAACTCTTGGAGCCTCAGTATTAGTTAACACTAATATTTACCTTTAATGAAACAGAGCAAGAGCCCCTTTAGCACCTTTGGTAAATTATGATCTAGAGATTCACAATGTCTAGGACAATAATGCCTTGAGAGAAAAGTTTCTGGGGTAAACAAGTAACACTTTAAAAGTAAGAAGTCTTGTGGTTTGGTATTGAGGGAAAAACACAGATAGCTACAGGGTAATGAAACTCTATTGAAATACAATGTATTCCCACAGAAGGAATGCCCTGACAGAAAACCGTAATTGGGCTCATGTTATATTCATATTGATGATTTTAAAACTTTCTTGACTTTTCCTTTTTTTTTTGCAAAGGTTTTTCAGAAGAAAATAAGAGCCTATTTCAAAAGGGTGGATTCAATAAGGCATTATGGATAATCTACTGTCCCACGTCTTTATCTTCCCAAACCTTGCAATGCCTGGCCTGTCCTTCATGTTCCTAGGAAGAAAGCAGAAGGCTCACCATGGCGATCAGTTCCACAAGCCAACTTATTGTTTTACTCTTCATTTTAAAGTGTTTCCTGAGCAGAGCACACAGAAACTACATCAGGGTTAAGTGTTGGGAGACTGCATTTCCCCATGGACAAGGCATTTCTTATTCTTAGGAAGGTAAGTACTGGACTCCAGTACAAAAGGTTGGAGTGATTTCTGCCCCCGTCTGCCTGCAGGCTCTTACTTTCTCAATTTCTACCAGAACTACAACCCATCTTCAGCATGGAGTGCTGGGCACGGCCCCTTCTTTTGCAATAAGACCCTGGTATATCCTGTGGCTGTACCAGGGTCTTAGTGCAAAGGAAGGGGCTGTGCCCAGCACTCCATGCTGAAAATGGGTTGTAGAAGATTAATTCTGAGGCCGTCCCTAAAAAAGGCTTGTGAAGGAGGGAAGTATCATGGCTACTCAAGCAAATAAAAAAGGCCTATAACTAGGTGAGATATGCTAGTAAGTGAAGCTGTTACTGGCCCATTAACAGAAATTCTGAAAAGATTTTTCCTTTTAGAACCAACATATATTAGGATCCTAGAATAAATTCCTATTTTTTAAGGGATTTATTTCCCAGATTAATTCAAGTATAACTGGTATGCAATGAACTGCATACAATTTAAACTTTTGAGTGGATTAATTATCCTAACTGTCCATAATCATGCAGTAATGGTGATGAGGCTTTTTATTAATAATGTGCACACCGGTAACTAGGTAACTATATATGGGGAGAAAAACACAAGCATGCAGAGACACACACATTCAGAATCACATCACATAGGTTCACACACACACACTGAGCCCCATGTACACAACCCTCCATCCTCTAAAGGGAACACATTTACTTCCAGTGCCTATAGAAAAAGGCCTTCATTCTTCATCTGGAAAAGCAATTTCTACCACACCCCCCAAAACCCCATTACACCAGGAAACTGAATTGGGTCCTCTCCACAGGAAGCCCCGGAGCACTTCCTCTTCCGAATCTTCTAAACCTGAGTACCGAATACATACCATTTTTATAGCTCTTTAGGCCACCGGTTAAAAAAAGGAATTACTATAAACAAAGTACACTGCCCTGGCGTAAAACAGGACAAAAAAGGGTCCTCAAGAAGACAAAGTACCATCTAAACCAGTTATGGATTACTAAACCCCTTTAGTGGCAATTTCAAAATTTTTTCTAAGGAAAGAAAAAAATACTAGAAAAACCTTCTCCCCGTTGCAGTAGCTGTCGGGGGAGTAGAGCAAAGTACCCCCGCTAAACCACTGGGGTCACATCCTTTGCCTCAGTTTAAGAGAAACTACGGATCCTACCAACCCGGCTAAATTTTTTGTTTGTGAGTAGGTCCAAAAGTTCCCAAACTTTTTAAACCCCTGTCAGGCAAACCTCTTTCCTAGCTTAAATTGCGGGGGTTTTAAAGGGATGATACCCACCCGCTATTTTATTTTTAATGAGTCAACAGGCAAGTGGGTAAAACCCTCCCCCAAAATTTCCCTCCATCAAGGAAAATGTACAAATCATTTAATATCAACATTAAGTTTTACAGTTATTTCAAAGGAAAAAATAAAACAAAGACAGTATTTTTGCTTTTTAGACAAAGACGGGCGACCTGACCTTGGCATTTGATGTGGCCTCCTCCACTGCCTTGGCAGCAGGAAGCTTCTCCAAAGAGTCTTCAGAGGGAACTAGGAGGACACAGAGTGGCTGTTAGTACTTTGGTGGTGTTGCTTCTGAAGCAATCAGGGAGCGTTGCTTGTTGGGGACAAAGGACGAGAAAGTAAGGCAAAGGAGAAGAGAGGGACAGAAATGAGAAACAGAGCCTTTGGCTTTCTAGGTAAAGGCCACTTTATCAATGTAAAACAGTCAATCTAAAAAAGGGCAAACACATAAAGGCTGTGTTTCATGAGAGTCTTAGGACTTCCCCTACCATTTGTGAAGCTCACATATATTGCCACTACTTTCTTGATACTTTCCAAGATTATTCCCACCCTAGGATCCACATAGGTTGCTACTTCATGTGTCATCTCTTCTAGATGAGTTTGTACTTAACAAAAGCAACCTTTATTGGTAGACTGTATTCAATTCCAGGCGAAATATTTTATCACATTTCTTCACTGATCCTTTGTTATAAAGACAGTGAAAAAAAGATTTGAAAATACTGAATTCTCCTGCCGTTTATAGACAACTACTGCTAATCCTGTGATATTTCTCCTTCTAGTCCTCCTGTCTGTATAATGTGCATCTGTCCATTGAGTCAGGTGCTGTGCAGGCTCACGCTAAGCCCCGGAGGTGGATTCAGCTGAGTGGAGATACTCCCCAATCCAGCTATTCGGAAGTTTCCAACAAGGGGGATGAGCACCAAGCTAAAGACCAAGTTGCCCTTTGAGTTCTAAATTGGTCCTGTCCCTTGGGTGTGGATGCTACTGGATCTGAGCACATCTAAGCCTGGCGGTGATCATGTGTAAAATACAGTATAATATCCCCCTGACTCTTCTGTGCTTTGATGAGATGCTGATGAATGATCCCAGCGCTGACAGCTACTGACCTACACTGTTCTACATGGTGCCTCACACCTCTCAGTATCTGTGAGCTGGATTGATCTGTGTATTTCACATTAATAATGATACTAAGTCTGCCGCTTTTGGTTTTGAGAGAGAATCTCACTCTATCACCCTGGTGGAGTGCAGTGGCATGCTGACGGCCACAGCAGCCTTGACCTGCTGGGCTTAGGTCCTTCTACCTCAGCTTCCAAGTGGCTGTAACTACAGGCATGAGACACCATGCCCTGCTAATTTTTTGATTTATTGCAGAGACAAAGTCTTGCCAAGTTGCCCAGGCTGGTCTTGAACCCCTGGATTCAGGCAGTCCTCTTGTCTCTGACTCCAAAAGTGCTGAGATTATAGGTGTGAGCCACCATGCCCACTAACAGTCTGCTGTTAAATGTACTGATTGCTACCTGGGTTATATGACCACTGAGGCCACCTATTATAATAATAATACAGAATGTTTGGAATCTGTATAAGATATAACAATTCCAAGTGCACATATAGGGGCTGGAACTCCCTGGCATGGTGACTGGTGTTCCCATGGATTAGGGGTGAATACAGTCAAGTTGCTCAGAACATCAAACTTGGGAACCAAGCTTGAGTTCACATGTGCTTCTTTAGATGGTGAAGATCTAGGGCTCTTCACCTCTCCACCATCTCCATCCATGTGGGGATATTAAACTAAAAGACAAATATGACTGTGTTTATGGATGATTTTCCAGAAAAGTGATACTTGTGCTGTGCATGTGAAGCATGTTTTCTAAGAAAATACACACACACTCCCAAACATATCCACAATTCCTATACATGGACTCACTCCTAGTCACCTCCCAACCCTCATGCACAAATCTCTAAGTGGCACAGATGTTTCAGGGACTCCAGTAGATGGTCATAGTTCTTTACTGGACCATCAGTTTCTTGGACTGCATTACAATCCTAATTTCGAACAGAATATGGAACAAAGGTGGCCATCCAGGCAAAAGCAGGCAAGAAAGTCTCCCTTTCCCATTACTTAGATTTTTCTTAAACAAAGGAAATGACCCCAGAATACGTACAGTTTTCATTTGCCCTCAAGTCCACCTGCAATTAGAGAAAGGAAATCACTATGAGAATCAGGCCATGCTGTGTCCTGCTGACACAGGATTTTGTTCACCTGGTAAAATTAGAAAACAAGGTTTGAAATAGTGGTTGAGGCCCTGGCCCTCCCCCAAAAGCATACAGGACACTTGGGGGATAGGCAAAAGTTTTTCTTGGAAGATATCTCAAGTCCACCTTGGCTGGCAGATACACAATTATTTTTCAAGAAGAAAAGTTTGTTATTGAGAAAAATGCTCACTATCATATAATTTATAACTGAAGCTGTCATTTTTTAGAGTCTTATTGAATTAGGACTCTGTTGATAAGTACTCACTTAACATTCCTTTTACCAAAGAAACTATATGTTACCAATAAAGTATGTGATTCGATTTTTATATTCTAACTCAATTTTAAAAAAACCCTAGAAAACAACTCATCGATTTCAGATAAAAAAAGGAAAATTTACCTTGCTAGACAGGACCTTCCCATCTGCTCTGTCACATGGTACCTCCTTGACCAGGTCCTCGGGAGAAGCTAGGAGAACAAAGAGTAACTGTCAGTTTCTGCAGATCACACTTAGGAAATTTGGACATGGGACTGTGGTGTGTGAAGGTGAGTGTTTAACATGCATGAACAGAGCTGCTCCTGGGTCATTCTCCTTCATTGTAAAAAATAAAAGAAAAGAATAGAAGAGGAGCAGGACAGATATGAAAAAGAGAGCTTCAGTTTTTTTTAGCTAGGGCAAAACAATCCATTTGAAATAATCAATTTATAAATAGATGAATACATAAACGGCACTGTCAGAGTGAATAACAGAGTCAAATCACTCCTTCTGCTCATTTTGAAGCCCAGGCAAATTCCTACTTTATTTTAAAAAAATATTGTGAGGTCATTTAGCCTCTGTGCATCTACATATGGTTCAGCTGCGTTTATTATATCATGTATTGGATTTTTTATTTTATTTTATTTTTTTAATTTATTATCATTTTTTTGAGTTGTGGTCTCACTCTGTCACCATACTGGAGTGCAGTGGCTGCTCCCGGCCACTGCAGCTTTGACCTGCTGGGCTCCGGGGATCCTTCTGCCTCAGCCTTCCAAGTAGCTGGAACTACAGATGAGCGCTACCACGCCCAGCTAATTTTTGATTTATTGTAGAGATGAGGTCTCGCCAAGTTGCCCAGGAGGGTCTCAAACCCGTGGGCTCAGGCAATCCACTCATCTCAGACTCCCAAAGGCGTGGGATTACAGGCTGAGCCACCGAGCCCAGCTTGGATTTTTTTAAATTACTGAGTTGAAATATTCATTTTTATTATTTTAATCATTTGCCAGTGGCACTAGTTACATCTATGATGCTATGTACCCATCACCACTATCCAAACCTAAAATGTTTTCACCATACCCAATATAAACTCTATACCTGTTTAAAAATCTCTCTACCTTTCCCACTCCATATAGCATCTGTAGTCTCTACTTTCTGTATTTTTATATTTGCCTATTCTGGTTACTTTGCATGAGCAAAAGATATGATATTTGCCTTTCTGGGCCTGCCTTATTTCAACAAACATAATATTTAAAAGCTTCATTTATGTTATAGTATATATAAAAATTTGATATTCCTTTATGGATGACTAGTATTCCATTATATGTATAAAACACATTTTATATATCTATCCACTTGTTAATTAATACTGGGTTGATTATCGACCTAGTGTTTGTTGGTTAGACCTTTTGCCTATTATGAATAATTCTGCTATACCACTGGTATATAGATATCTGTTAGAGTACCTGCTTTTGAATTTTTTCCCTTTGGATAATACCTTCAAGTGGAATTACTGGGACATTGGTAGTTCCACGTTTAAATTTTTATTGGACCATCAATCTGTTTTCCATAGTGATGAATCATTTTACATTTCTACCAGCAATTCACAAAATTTCCTATTACTCCACAATTTTGTGAACATTATTTTAACCATAACCTTCCTAACAGGTAAAAATTATATCTCATTGTTATTTTGATATCAATTCCCTCATTGCTAATGATGCTGACTTTCTATTTATGTGCTAACTGGACCTTTGCATATGTCCTTGGGGAAATACCTATTTAAGTTTTTTGACAATTGTTAAACAGGGTTTTTTTCCTTATTTTCATTGCTGAATTGTGGGGTGAATTATTTCTACATTGTGGATCTAAGCTTTCCCATCAAATATATGATTTTCCTACACTTTCTCATTCTGTAGATTGTATTTCTTTTTTCTTGAGGATGTCTTTTGATACAAGATATTTGAAAAAGAAATCTAGGTGGTTGTAATATGTTATAACATGTTGTTACATGTGTTACAGTAATAAACATGTAACTATCAATCTAAATATACTAATAGCTACTTTAAAAGCTAACCATATATATACACGAATTAAATGCAAGATACTCATAAGTGAAAAAAAGAAATACTCGATTATGTGTTGTCTACAAGAAGCTCAAATTACATATAAACACAGGGCTGAGCATGGTAATTCATGCTATAATCCCAGCATTGATAGGCTTAGGCAGGAGGACAGATTGAGGCCAAAAGTTCAAGATCAGCCTGGGCAACATAGCAAGACTCTTTCTCTAAAACAAATGAATATATAAAATATAAAAACACAAATAGATTAAATATAAAGGCATAGTGAAAGAAATACCATGCTAAAACATATGTTTTTTTAAGCTGGAGTAGTAAAATTCACATTGAAATAAGTGGACTTCACTAAGAGGAGATAAGAGAGTCAATACATTCTACAAAAAGCATTGGTCAAAGAAGAAATCTCATAGAAGTTTTAAAATATTGTCAAACAAAATAAAATGTAAATACACTTCGTTGAATGTAGAATGCAGTAAATGTCAGGCCTGGAGTGAGATTTATAGCCTTGAATACCTTATAATATAAACTAAGCACAATATCAAATCAATAATTTAACAGACAGAAGACAAGAAAAATTAAGAATTGCAGAAACCAAGATAATGGAAATTAGTAAACCCACAGAGAAAATCAACACAGCCAAAAGCTGCTTCTTTGAAAATATAATGATCAACCTGTATACAACTAGTACACAAAAAACCCAGAAAACCAGAAGGCACAGTGTACTAATAATATACACAAAAAGGTTAATAACAACTGATGCCATGGAACTTAAAAGGGAAAAGAGTAATACTTTGAGCAACTCTATGCCCACAATTTCATAGCTTAAATGAAATAAAGCAATTCTTTAAAATGTCTACACAGGTCAGGCTCACTGGCTCATCCTGGAATCACAGCACTTTGGAGGCCAAGGCATGTGGATTGCCTGAGCCCGTGGGTTCAAGACCAACCAGGGAAACTTGGTAGACCTCGTCTCTACAATAAATGAAAAATTAGTCGGGCTTAGTAGTGCATGCCTGTAGTACCAGTACTTGGAAGGCTGAGGTGAAAGGAATGCTGGAGCCCAGCGGGCTGATGCTGGATTGGTTGTGACTGAGCCACTGCATTCCAGTCTGGGTGACAGACAACAACATAAAAACAGCAACAAAAAGGCATAACTACCCAAAACTTACCTAGAAAAAATAAATATTCTGAATAGGCTCATATCTAATTTAGAAATTGAATGATTAATATATATTTTCTAAAAAATATAATACCAGGCCCAGATATGTGTATATATTTATGTATCTTTTTTGCTACACAGCAGTACATAGTCTTACCATGCAAGTAGTTTTGATCTTAAGTATTTACTCAGTTAAATTTTAAAATTGTATACACACAAAATTCTAAACAGAAATGCCCAAATTGGAATAGACCAAGATGTCCTTTAAGAGGCAAATGTACCAAACTTTATTCCTGTATCTAATGGGATAATTTTAAGTGATATAAATCATTGAGTTATTAATATATCATCTTTGGAGACAAAAAAGGGAGGAGGTGGAGTCAGATGGCTGAAAAAAAAATCCAGGGATCATTTCCCTACAGAAACACAAATTGAACAAAATTCATGCAAGAACCCACTTTCACAAGAACCAAAAATTAGTCTTATTCCCTTAAAACATATGCACATGATACATCTATAAAGAAGCATGCTTAAATTTAACTTTTAATTGTGCATTAGTAAACCCATGCCAATGAGGCCTTAGAAAGAATATGAAGAAATGGCCTTCCATAGCATTTTCTCTATATGCAATTGCAGACTTCCTTACTTGCTGAACATTCCCATTCTGTAGGGAAAAAAATAGCATATAATACATCTCTAAAGATGTTTGGTTAGATTTATGTTTTAAAAAAGTAACTGTAAAAATGTAATAAAAGAGGGGCTTCAAGATGTGTCTGTTACTAGAGGCATCTGCCACTCATCTCCTCCACAAGAACCAAAACAGTGAGTAGATCACTTAGGAGATAACATTTTTGTGGCATTCAACAGAGCAATGACTGGAAATACCTAAGAAAAAAGGAAAGGGTATCTGCTCAGCTGGGATCAGCTGGGTATCTGGAGAAGCTCTCCAATGCAGGGAAAGTGTAAATGAGTAACCTGCAGTGGTTCCTATTTCTACCACAGACTCCTGCATATCAGCCGTACAAATGCCCCAGACCCTCATGGGCCCTAAGGCTAACACAGCGGGCTGCCTGGAGACTGCACTATGGCATTGCTCCAGAGAGGGAGCTTGTGCTGGATACCACATACTCTCATGCCCAATGCAGAAAGGCACTATATTGAGAGCCTAGCACCAACAAGAATGCATATTTTCATGAGGTCCAACAGTCCCTACATCATCACAACTCTAAAGTTTCATTGACACACCTCACCCACAGCTACCACTGCAGCAGACGACTACCAGGCTTGAGGCATAAGCATTGAAAATGACTCTGCTCGCCTTTGGGAGGCTGAGGTGAGTGGATTGCCTGAGCCCGTGGTTTGAGACCCGCCTGGGCAGCGAGACCTCATCTCTACAATAAATCAAAAAATCAGCTAGGAATGGTAGTGCATGCCTGTAATTCTGGCTACTTGGAAGGCTGAGGTGGAAGGATCACCAGAGCCCAGTAGGTCGAGGCTGTGGTGGCCGGGAGCGGCCACTGCACTCCATTCTGGGCGACAGAGTGAGACTCCAACTCAAAAAAAAAAAGAAAGAAAATGACTCTGCTTCCCCTAGCAGTCAAGCTATCGCACATTTTCACATGTCCTGAGGAAAAACTTTCCTGTTCACACCAGCCACTGCTGTCATCAGGCCAAGGTGCAAGTGAAGTGCATGTTCCCAAGCCGCCTGCTGCACTGAAAACAACAGCACCTTCCCCTAAAAGCAAGAGTGCTCTGCACCTGCTGTTGCTCTACTGAAGAATCCTGCTTTGGGGCTAGGGATTATCCCACCCTTGTCTATCAAAGCTAGATTCTGCACTCAACACAAGGAGGCCAGAAAACAGATGCACAAGCCTAGCTCCACCCCCAAAGAGCCTAGGTATGCTTTCCTAGAGCCTGGGGACCACTCAGCAAAGTCCACCATTATAGATCCCTGAGCGTACCTCCCAGGAGTCTTAGGTCTGTTTCACCCAAACTGCTGCTACTCCCACAGGTGGCATCCACCTGTACACCACCTGTGTGCTTGGGGAATGGTCCACCCAGCTCATCACAGCCACCATTAACTGCAGTGTGGACAGCCTGGATGACAGATAGTTGTCCCATGAATGTAACTGCCAACAGCCACAGACACCTGCTGCCTCGGGGCCCAAGAACACACCTCAGAAAACCAGTCAACCACTGCTATTACCAACATCTGTGCAAGCTGTCTGGAGGCACAAGAATCAGCTTACCCAGATCTGATAATATTGGTACCTGTGTATATCACCCTTGGGCCCAAGAATAGGCACAGCTGGCCAGCCACTGCCACCACTGGAGCCCGAAGAAAAGCCCACATCATGTTCCCATCCCAAACAAAATTTCACCACAGTCACTAATAACAAACACAGGATAATCCAATGAAGAAACCACAGACACCACTGCCCCTGTTTACAGCAAAAAATAAAAATAAAAAATCATACATACAATTCAGCCCTACAGGCATTCAAAATCAACAACAGAGTTTCCTACCCAACCAACATCATAGCTACATAGTCAGGAAAATGTCCTCCTCAACCAAAGCAAAATTACAAAAAAATAAAAAATAAAAAGGAAGTATCGACTGTTACAACAGAAGTTCAGATATCAATGCAAGGACACAAGAAACATGAAATGGCAAGAAAACATGAAACCTCTGAAGAAATAAATTATTTTCCAGCCAAGAATTTTTAAAAAAGAAAACGAAGAAGAAAAAACATGAAATTACAGAAAAAGAATTCAAAGTAAGAATATTAAGAGTGCTGAGTTATATAAAAGATAATATTTAAAAACAATAAAAATATACCAGAAAAACTATTCAGGATATGAATAAAACTGTTATTAAAGAGATAGGTAGATATAGCAAAGAACCAAACCAAAATTTCCAGACTCTTTATCCTAGAAAAGAAGAATTTGTTGAATGAAATATAAAATATATTCAAAACTTTCAACAATAGACTAGATCAAACAGAAAAAGAATTTGAAAACCCCAAAAAGGTTTTTGAAATAACTCTGACAAAACAATTTAAGAAAAAATATAATAAAAATGAACAATGCCTATGTGACATCTGGGAAATCATTAATTTCCCAAATATTTGAATATTCAGTGTCCAAGAAAGTGGAGTGAAAATAAATAGAAAATATATTTAACAAAATAATAGCCGAAAAGTTCCCAAGTCTAGCAAGAGATGTAGACATTGGTATACAAAAAACTCAGATATCCTCAAACAGATAAAAGTTACCAAAAGTCAAAGACAAAGAGAGAATTCTATTAATTACAAGAGAATAGTGTGTCTAGCTATTTATATGGGACACTTCATCAGACTAACAGTAGATTTCTCGGCAGAAACATTTTAGGTCAGGAGAAAATGTGTTGGCATATTCAAAGTGCTGACAGAAAAATAAAAACAAAAACCTGCCAGCAAATGATACTACACCCAGCAAAGTCATTCCTCAGACATTAAGGAGAAAGAAAGTATTTGTCAAGCAAGTAAAAGCTGAGAAAATACATCACCTTTAGACCTGCCCTACCAGAAATGCTTATGAAAGCTTCCAACACCTGAAAGTGACAGGTCAATATTTACAATCCTGAAATAGCATGGATGCATAAAACCCACTAGTATGGCAAACAAGTCAAAAAGATAGAAGAACTTACATGTTACCATTACAGAAAACAACGAATACACAATAAAAGAAAAAGAAATAAAGATATTAAAGTAGCCCGGATGTGGTGGCTCAAGTCTGTAATCCCAGCACTTTGGGAGGCCAAGGTGAGAGGATTGCCTGAGTCTGGGAGTTTGAGACCATTCTGGGCAACATTG
>JAPVLO010002128.1:0-42092 GCA_027257055.1 Cephalopachus bancanus
AATTACCTATCCAACAGTCACTGATGGATGTATTTTACGCGTTCAAAACAGTGGGAAGGTCCAGGAGGGCTGGAGTGACCACAGGCGCCGGGTCAGAGTTCTCGCCTATGGGAATACACCCACACAGAGGCGAGGGAGCACCCAACCGAGTCACGGCACCAATGAAAGAAGTTTGGCACCAGTAACGACTCCACGCCCCGTCTCAATCAAGAGATTTATTAAAGGGGCAGTTACATGAAGGGACTGTAACCGAGGAAGGGCAAGAGAGAGAGAGAGAAAGAGAGACCGAGAGAGAAAGAGAGAAAGAGAGAGTAAGAGAGTGGTAGGGACACAGAGAGAAAGCAAGAGAGAGAGAGAGAGAGAGAGGGAGAGAGGGCGAGAGAAAGTGAAAGAGAGAGAGCAATAGAGAAGGAGAGAGAGAGAGAGAGAGAGCAAACAAGAGAGTGGTGGGGACAGAGAGAGAAAGCAAGAGAGAGAGAGCTAAGCAGGGAGAAGGGTATATTTTTTGGACCTTGTAGGGGCGGGCCAATGTCGTGCTTGAGTCTTATTGGAGGAGACTATGAGGTAATATTTCTATAGGAAGAGGTTGTTTGAGCACAGGTTTAAATTTTGCGTGGGTGGGAAAAGCCGCTTAGGGCCTTTGTTGTCTTTGGGAGGCAGCGCCATCTTGGGGACGCCCTTCTGACTGTTGTCTGCACCTTTCAGAAAGCCTGGGTTCCCTCCTGGTTTTACCTCTCTTAACTTCAGTTTCTTCATGAACTGGATTCAGAAATAACTGCTTCTCCAGGTTATGATGAAACTTATTGAAAAAGCTTATGTTTAGTGCCCTTCCTGTTGTGTGGCACAATGCTCTAATCTTACTTTGAAACATTTTTTAATCACTTATTCATTTTTACAATTTTTTTCTTTCTCCTTTCTTGTTTCTTCCTCCCCCTTCCTTCACAGCATTTTTCTTGCACCATGGTCTTACAAACAAATGTGTGCTTATCTAATTGCATGCTTGCTCAAGAATTCCAGAGGCTAATCTTGAAACAGTCTAGGAATGGAGTCCTGACTGTGGGACCCTTCTGCTTAGGGGAGTCACGAAATGATTGGTCCATAGTTTAATGTCATACCCAACTCGCACAGATGCCAAAGGGAACTGTGTCCAAGAGACCAAAGAAATGACCTGGAGACAACAGATGAGACATGGGCTTTATAAGAGAACTTACTTACAGGGAAGGTAATCCAGGAGGGACTGCCTGGATGGAAAAAAACTGCTTTCAATTGTAAAAGGAGAATGGGGGGGGCAAAAACTCCAAAAATTATTTATAAATATGAATTTAATTTTGACACCTTATAGTGCTTCTGCCATTTTTTTTCCACCTCATCCACGTTGGCAAAACATTTCCCTTTGAGGATTTTTAGTCTGGAAAAAAAAAAGTCACTCGAGCAAGATCGGATGAATAGGGAGGGTGGGGCATGGGGGTCATGCCATTTTTCCGTTTAAAACCGCTGAACACTAGTGCAGTGTTACCAGGTGTGCTTAAAAATCACCTATCATGAAATGGGCTAACATGCTGAAAAAGTCTTAAAAAAAATCCACCGAAGCTGAATGCAACCTCTCACAACGACACTAGCTGGTACACTGATGCTGATGAGTTCCTAACGCACTTACCTAGCAGGAGAAGACTGGACTACAAGGGGCTTGCCCTCCAAAAAAGAGCAGTATTTTTGGTGGTCCTCCCTTGTAGGTCATGTGTATGACTTGATGAGACTAAATTTCACATTGGCCGTGAAAGAATTCACCAAAATAGTTGTGAATTAAGAAGGGCAGATTTATGAAAGGGAGAATACATTGTAAAAGGGAGTAATGGGAAATACAGCAGAGAGAGGCTGTCTGCTGTCTGTAAAGAGGCAAAGTCTAGAGAGGAGTTTTATAGGGTTGTACTGGGGGAGTTTATATATGGCGCTAGGGGTCTGAAGAGGGAAGTTAGCTACAAGTTGTGGGTGTTGTGTGAGAGGTTTGCAAGATGGCTGATTGATTGTGGTGTTCTGATCCTTAAGATAGGGTTAATTTACAACAAAGGCTAACTGTTTTTTCATTTACAGTGGTCAGTTACATGTTAGTTTATAACAATGATTTATAGCATTCAGCAAGCTTTTATAACTCTTACTATGGTCAATAAGTTCCTTGTAAATTTCACCCTGGGACCTCTTTCCTCAGTATAATTTACCCAATTGTTGCTGGTCTATTTGGACCTTATATTCCTCCACAGCACACAGGTTATATAGCATTTTATATAAGGCAGGGTGTGCAGTTAAGTGTGGAGGGGTGGGATTTCTACTGTACAAGAGCAGTGTGAGAAGGCACTATATGTACATTGCATGGACACAAAATGGCTGTGATACTTGGAAAGCTGAGGTGGAAGGATCGCCGGAGCCCAGCAGGTCGAGGCTGCGGTGTCTGGGAGCAGCCACTGCACTCCAGTATGGGTGACAGAGTGAGACTCCAACTCAAAAAAAAAAAAAAATGGCTGTGAATTCTCTCTAAGGGTGGAATTTTTAGTATTGTAATGAATTAAAGATGAACTAAAGGTAACCAAACATTATGGGCATTGATTTGGTCTGAAGCAGAGCAGGGGGTTGACTGCTTCAAGGAAGGGTGCAGAAAACACACTATGCATAGCTGCAGAATGTGTTCAGCAGGTGTGGAGAACACTTTGCCCATGACCTCAGCATGAACTGCATGCCCAGACTGGAGCCCGAGAAGAAGGGAACATCCCAGGTTGGCCAACCCCAGGAACCCTCCCCAGACTCCCACCCCTTTCTTGGGGCCATATGCAGGGTGTGCTCATATTGCTACTGAGTGTGTGTTGCCCTACACCTGACTGCAGCTGAGATAACATCAACCAGACCTCAGGGAGGACAAACTACCATCACTCAAGATAAGCCACCATAACAAGATGCACTTTGTGCCAGCCCTACATGTTTCCCACACCAAGTTTCCTTTTTAATAACTCTTTCTACTAGCCTAAAATTTGAGGTGACCCTTGTGACTTTAGTCCTCCATCTTCTGAGGTTAAATAAAGTCTATTTTTTCCTTCCACTGACTTTCATCTCTTAAGTCTGGCTTTTGGGTGACAAGCCGTTCGACCTGGGTCCAGTTACAATGTGAGTGATTTTCCAAAGTCCCTTTGGGAGGAAGCAACTCATTTTTATTCTGGAGTGATGTCAGACAGATGTTACCAAATAGTGTTGGGGAAAACAACCCCCGATCCTCTTAGCTACTGCAATATTATCAAGATGTTTTCAGCATTCAGAAATACATCCCTATGGTTTGATGGCAGAAGTTTGAGAAGGGCAACTCCACTGCTATAGAAACAGAGTGGGGACTTTCATTATGGCAGGTGTGGTTGCATTCATGAAATAAGAATGAGGGCTAGATGTGACTTTGGTATCAAATGTTTCCATGAAAAAATAAAACTTGAGAAAACTACATAATTGTTTTCCAATATTCAACTGTTTTGAATAAAATTGCTAAAGTATCTGAGTATTTAGCTGTCTCAGTTTTGCTTCTCACTTCTTTCAGATTAATCATGAATCTGTGTAAGGGGAGCCTATGTATTCATGCCCTGTTTCCTCACCTGGAGGGTCACCATGATGGTAAGGTACGTCATGTTTCCTGTGTCAGAAGCCCAGGGCCTGATTTGATGAAGTACCTTGGCTGATGAAGTACTTTCCATTGAAATGCTATGACATGCTTGGCAAAGAAGTCTATTTTGTGTAAGAAAAACATGAGAAATAGGAGTCTAAATCACAAGTGACCCAAACTATCTCCAAATTTACTCTTGTCACTTATGTTACTTAGTGTGGGAGCTATACCTGTTGGTTCATTGAAAAAAATCACTGACATGATCATGGCAGAGTGATTAATAGAAGAGGCATACACATTTATTTAATGGCTATCTACACAGGAGCCTTAGGAATGAAGACTCAACTTCTGATCATGGTACAGAAGCTTACATTTCATCTTGAGGTTATAGAAAGAATGTGGGTTCAGAACATAGCCAAAACCAGATTATGTTGGTAAACAGGTTTTAGTGGCAAAACAGATTCTGGGAGACAGTGAAAAGGTGCAGGGAAATTCTCCCCCAAATATGGCTTTTTGCCACAAGGTTTCTCTGACCTTCCTGCCTACACTCAGTTAAGAGAAGCTGCTTCCCTTCCCTGTTATTCATTATCTATTGCAGAAAAGACCACACCTGAGCAGGTCTTCCTACAGGTATAATGACTGTCTCTAAGGATCATTTAGATTACAAGGAGAACTACCTACCATCATTCTTTGTTTCTGCCATCCTTTCATTCTTCCTAGCAATCATTAGTTGCCCCTCAATAGAATTCCTCTTCCTCCCCTTCCCGTAACCTGTTTTACCAGAATGCAAGACTCCATTCTTCCTGTTACTTTGAGATAGTATTTAAGTTTCTGTAACTCACTGGGAAGTTGAGTCTTCATTCTGAAGACTATTGTGTATACAACTTAAATAAAATGTGTATGTCTTTTCTCCTACTAATCAGTCTTGCCTCACGCCAGTGATTTTTTTTTTTCAGGGAACCTTTAGGGGACCAATGGCCATGACCCCACAGCAGAAAGGAACAAGCTTGGCTAGCAGAGGGGAGTCTTGTTTTATGGATAAAGCCTTATAGATAGCAGCCCTCAGAAAGAATAGATGGTAAATGTCTCTCTTCAGATATTTAAAAGTGTCAAACTCTCAGTTAACCTCTCCTTGATCTGGAAAAGGCCTAGAAAAGAAAGGCCTGGCCACATTAATGGAGATTCTCTACAGATGTACATGTCTCCCACAAAGGACAGCTCTGCAGGGTCACCTCGATCTGCTTGCCTTGTGACAACCATTTCAAAATATGTCAAAGAAACATATATTGGAGTAAAATAGTTTTATTTTCTTCATTAGTTATGTACAGGCTGGAGTTTGGCATTCAGGGGCCATCCATGTCCTCAGACTACTCTCCATGTCAGGGCTTGGCAGACCCACAGACCCAGACCTTGGCTGAAGTCACTCATTCCTCCTGGGTGCCAGCGTCTCAGGAGGCTGTGAGCCCCCTGTGGCAAGTGCTGTTTCTGAAGAGCGCTGTTGCCATTTGCTGAGTATCTGCCAGACATCCTAATAAGGATTTATGTATGTGTGCTATTTATTTATCATAATAATCATGGGAATGAAGGAAGTGCTGGTGCATCCTTTCTAAAATCAGAGAAACTAAAAGTGCCTAAGGCCTCATAGCTATAAGTTGAACAGGTAGGATTCATATCCAGGGCTACAGTATATTAATAGGCATACACCAGACCTCAGATCATTGAAGAACATATACTCATAGACATTCAGATACATAAATTAATGAAGAGAGAGTATGCTGGGAGCAGAGCTTGCCAGTTATTTAGTCTTGAGGCAGGAATGTGGCCCTTCTAGGCAGAGAGAGTGTTTATTGATTGACAACTGGGGTGCAGGGTCCTGGCCCCTGACCCCTTCACCTAAGCCTTCAGTCTTTTCCTGTTGTTCTTGCCTGGATGAACAACCCAGCTTAGATGGCGGAAGTCTCCATCTAGAGTATTTTTCATGGCTGGATTATTTTTTCTGGAAGCTTCTCTAGATCCTAGATTCAGCCCAGGAGCTCTGAACTCTTGACAGCGAGCCCATTCTAGTCCAGCTTCCAGACATGACCCTGACCATGACCCCAGTACAGTTTCTGAAGAGATTAGAAGGTGTCAGGTTCTAAACTAGGTGAGATAGTCTTTAAAGTACCTAGACCATCAGGGCCAGGGAGAGACACTTTCTGAAACTTTCTAGAAGAGAAGGAAGGGATATAAAGAAAATGTAAGTCTCTTTAGACATGGACAGAAATTTGTTCTCCCTTGTTGACCTGATGTTGGGGATAAAAACATACTCCCATGTTCTCACGTCACCATAGCTGGATCTCTGCCTTTGACGTGGTACCCCGCAAAGCGAAGCTTGGATGAGGGCCTTTTCAATGCCCACCATGACTGTTCTGTGGTTTTCTCTTTGGACTCATTGTCCATGCTTTGCACTGGTTCACTGGAATGTGGGGAGGAGATTTCAGGACAAGAGGCAGGAGCAGATGGAAGTCCAAGCCAGGTGACCGAGTTACCTGCTGTTATAGTTAAATAGTGCCATGTGACAAATTACCTTAAATTTTAATAACTTGCAACAATAACCACTTTATTATGCCACAGCTTTGTCAGACTGGTATCTGGCAGAACTTGGCTAGGTTTTGTTTTGACTCATATGTGCTTGACAGAGGTCACCTAGAGGTGGTCCACGGAGAACAGACTGGACTGGGAGCCCAAGGGGGCTCCACACTTGTCTGGTGCTTTGCTGAGGACAAAAGACTGGGCTTGCATGGACTCTCAATCTCAGAAACTGTATGTGGCTTCTCTATGGGGCTTAGGCTTATCTGAACATGTCTGTGCTCCCAGAGAGAGCAAGACTGACTTTTGAAAGCAAGTCAGACAGAAAATGGAAGCTAACAGCTTCCTAAGGTCTGGGCGGAGAAATGGACACACAGTCCCTTCTACCATTTTCTACTGGTTAAGCTGTCTCAGAGCCAGTCCAGGCTTAGAGGAAAGAAATTGATGACTAAACTGACTTTTTTTCATTGCCAAATCCCTAACTTTTAATGTGATTTACTCTCCAACCTGACTCTGGCAGCTAAAGAAGGAAAAATCAAAGTATTTTATGACCCCATAAAGCTGTCTTGGGGATTCTGGCATCTTTTAAAACAATTACTTACTGTGTCTGAAGTCCACCAACACCCCCCTAAAATGTCATCTACATATTAAGAAGTTCTGTTTCTTTACCTTCCCCAAGATATCCGTTTTCTTTACTGCTTTCACAATTCCCTAGATAACTATGCTAACTAGTTGTCAGTCAGAAAGTCTTTGAATCTACCTATAGCCTGTGGGTTCCCATTTGGAAATGTCCCACCTTCCTGGACTGAATCACATGAATCTCCCATGTATTGATTTATGGCTTCCTGTAACTTCTCCCTTTCTAAACTATATATACCAAAACTGCCATTCTACCACAGTGGGCACACGTTCTTAGGACCTCCTGAGGATCTATGCCATAGGCCTAGGTTACTCACATTGGCCAGAATAAACCATCTCAAAATATTTTTCAGAGTTTGGCATTTCATCAACAGGACACAGATGCCACCTCTCAATGGGGAAGACTGTGCAATAATTTGCAGCTATCTTTAAATTTGCTTCACATGCATTTATAAGAGAGTAACAAAAAGAGGCACCAGGAAAAATATGACCATGCAGCTCAACTTTGAACCATGGACTGCTTCTTTGTTTCTAGAACTTGTTGCTATTTCCAGTTCCTGATGGAGCCTGAAAGGACCAAAGAGGAAAGAACCAGCTTGGAGGTTATTTTATGTTGTATCATTCAAGGAACAGTTTAGGGTATTTGTGATGTGTGAAGTGCCATGTGACACTCAGGTGATGAAGTCAAGTCCTTGTCCTGAAGACCCTCACACTCTAGGGAGGAAGAGGGGCATGTGACTATAGCCAATTTTCAAGATGGACCAAATAATAGGTTTGGTGTGAATCCAAACCTTGTTTTTGTAATTATTCTAAGGTTGTACTCTTAACTGCAACTAGAGATTTTGGATTCCATATTCTCATTTGGCCTACATAAGTATCTTCAAGGACAGATTCCTTGAGAAAGGACAAGTGTCCGTCTAATGTCCACTAGCCTAAGACCATTGTCCAACACGTAACTCTACTTCCCTATGCCATACCCTGCCTGTTCCTCATAGGCTCTGGTAAAGGTTTTCTTCCGTGGCCTTACCCTCTGCCTCTCTGTTGGACAGCTCTCTGTGTGGCCACAGGCCCAGTGGACCCACTTGCTCTCTTTGGGTGTCTGGTTAATGCTACCTCCTGTGACTGAGGACATATCAACCCCTGGTGCTGAAACATTGGAGACTGGAAAAGTCATACCCAGACTGGGCTCATGGGCCTCTGGACATGGGCACATCCTATGGGCTTAGTGAGCTGAGGTGCCAAGATCCACTGTGTCTAGGGGAAACAGATTAGTTTGCTGTGAAGGACTGCCATATCCTGGAGGATGTTACTTCTTCTTTAAACTTATCTTCAGCTCCTGTAATGCTGTTTTTCAAAGAAATATGCCTTTGGGAAGAAGCAGAATTGTAAGCGAAGATATTAGTGCTACTGGGCTTTTAAAAAGAATGATAGTAACAATGTCTCTGAGAAGCAGAAGGGTAGCCTGCTGTAGAAATGGGTGGGGGTGGCTTTTTAGAGGCATGGCAGTGACATCAAGCAGCTACAGGGAAAGTCAGCACCTTGGGCCATTGCAGCCTTGGTTTCAGGCCACAACAGGCCAGAACTTTTTTTTGAAGTCTCATTTGCCCACAATACTCCTCCTTACTTGAAAGATTATTTTAAAAGTGCTAGAGCATCTGCAATTCTCTAGTTGCTGAAATAAAAATAGTCTTCAATTTTTACCCCTCTCCTTGGAGATTTGCCCATCACCACCTAATCCCAAGGAGGCAAAGCTTTCCAGAGGACATATGGCTTATCACCAAGTATGAGACAAAGATGGTCTTGTGATGCCTCCAAATAAACATCAAAGAAATCTGCTGGCCTGGGGCCACGTGGCAGCAGGAATTCCCACAGAGAGCAGGAGTCTCCCCAAAATGTCCTGGAGATGACATTTGTTGTATCATAAGGAAAAGGACTTGACTGCATCCAAATGCCTGTCAAACTTCTGCCCAGGGGAGTATTAGTTCAGTGTCCCCAAGTGTGTTGATTTTTTCATTTCTTTTAATTTGCCACAGTCCTCCTTCTCATTTGATAGAATATTTTAAAAGTTGTTAAATTCTCAGGTAGGCATTGTCCCCACAGCTGAGTAACAGGCCACCAATGTGGTTCAGGCTGATGGGGCCATATTGCCTCTGGAGGAGATGAGACCATCTCTCTTGAGTTCCTAGTTGAAAAACACCCAAGAATTGCTCTCCATTTGGCCTAGAGGGAGCCAGGGAACACCCTAGACAGTGCTGTGGATAGTCTCAAAGGCACCACAAGCTGAATGTAGATTCCTGTTCCCCAAACCTGCCCCTTTCGGGTGTGTTCTGGCAGGATCGATGCTATCAACCTTGCCCAGTAACAGCAACCAGAAGCCTAGGGCTCGCCCTTGGCCCCTACTCTCCTTCATCCTTTTTTTCTTGAGTACCTCTGTGGCCATCTCTTTCTCAGCATCTCTTTCTACACCGTGAAGAGCTCCTGATGGACAGTGCAGCTGTATTTGTAGTCTGATGGCTAATATCTCTGCTTGTGAGAGTGACCATATAAAAAACTGCTCGTTATCCACTATAGTTTTCTATGGCCACTGTAACAAGTCATCACACAGTGACTTAAAACACAAATATTGCAGTTCTGTAGCCAGAGTTTGGCACAGGTCTCCTGGGCTACAATCAAGATTTCAGCAGGGCTGTGTTCTTTTTTGGAGGTTCCAGGGAAGAATCTGATTCCTTTTTCAGGTGGTAGGCAGAATTCAGTTTCTTGTAGGACTGGGGTTCTTTGGGCATGACATCTCTCTGACACAGTCTTCTACCATCCTTTTCCATCTGCACATGCTCACATTGGGCCTGGAAAATCTACGACAATCCCTTATCACTAGGTACTTAGGATTAGTTGCATCTGCAAATGTCTTTGCCATCAAAAGCAATGTGTTCACAGGTCCTGGGCATTAGGAGACAGCCATTATTCTGCCTATTACATCCATCTCGTTTGGAACCCTTCATTGTCTTGTGTTTGTTCCTACTGACAAAGAAATATATCTTTCAATAGTTTGAAGGGTCCCAGGAGATTCACTACAACTGTGACCTCTGTGGATATTAGCACTGGGGCCAGCAGGAAAGGCCAGGACCTCTGTCTCCTCCCCATTTGCCCCCAGGGCCTGTGCTCAGGCTGGCAAAAACCTGAGACCATTTGATACTATGATCAGAAAATACAATGGTATGTATGTATGTATGTATGTATGTATGTATGTATGTATGTATGTGTTCGCTTAGAAAATATAGTTTACTTAAAAGTAAGAAAGAGAGAGAAAGAGAAGATTCACTTCCCCAAGGTAGGGAAGGAGGCCAAAGCCAGGAAACATGGCCTGGCCTTAGCTCAAAGAGCACATGGCCACAACATAGCTTAGCAAGGCAATAACCTACAATGGTTTTTAACTTGGGCTGCCCAGCGTGCAGCACAGTGTTACTCCAGGGACATGATATAAATTAGGAAGCTCACATCCTGGAAACCAATGAGCATCTGCAGGCAGGGCAAAGAAAATTGGGGAGCCTAGAATGGACTGGCTGTGAGTGACACACACATTTGTGCATGGGGCTATGTGTATTCACGTGTGCATGTGCATAATAGAGGTTCAGGGATGCTCAAAACCTCATGTGAAATCTCACAAAATCCCTCAAATGTTTTTGATGATAATAAAGTCTTTGCTGAGGAAATGCTATATGTATTTTCAGCACATCATTTCTATAAGATGGCTTCCCAGGTGTACTATAAAGTAAAATTTCCTAGCTCATACCCTGGTTCTGCCCCTCTCTGGTTGAGGACTTTGGGTAGTTGACTTAACCTGTCAGGTCCTCAGTTTCTTCATCTATAGAAGGGTTATTGTGAGAGTTAATGAATTTGATGCTGCAGAAGGCTCAACAGCACCTGCTACAAAGTAAGCCCTATTTAAATCTGCATTGCTATTGCCTACATGGCACCAAAAAAGAAAGGTTCACATGGGAGTCAGTGAACCATGGAGGAAATGACAAAAGAATTTAAAGTTAGGCAGACGTAGGGGTAAATATCACCTCTTAAGTTTCCTACCCATGGGGATATGAATAAGTCATTTTTTTCTGGGTAACCCCATTTGTAAAATGCAAATAATTTGGGAAACACTTAGACATAGAATGTTTAAGATATTTAGTACAATGCTTGGCACATTTTAGACGTTTCATAAATAGCAACTGTTGCTGTTAAAAGCCATGAATTCTACCTCTTAGAAGCTTCAGTCTAAACGGGAAGGCCCTAGTTAAAGTTAAATACAATTTAGAAACCACTACATGTTTCCAGAGCAAGAAAGCTTCAGTTTTGCAGGGATGTAAGTAGAAAGAACAGGCTGCAGCTGGGAAGGGGTGTACACATGTTCTGAGATGGTGTACTTGAGTTGTGCCTCGCGGATGGTGATTTAAGGCCAAAGATGGCTGGTGCATGGCCACTGTGTGGCAGCTTCCCATGCAGGCCCACCAACACTCACCACAGCCTTCTTCCTCTGACTCATGGCAGAACCACTGAAACCACTGAAGCTCACACCACTGCTACAGAATCATCTGGGGCTGGAGTCCAGAATCAAACTACATTTTCTTCTTTGACTTGGATAGGAACGTACAGCTGTGAAGCATCAAGATACAGCGTGGGCCAGGTGTGGGGAGCTGTGGGGAGCATCAGTGATGTTATTGGTCTGGAATGAGCAGTGTGAGGTTAGATAGCAGGAGGTTAGCTGCAGGTGGTAATAACAATTTAGCTAGATAATATTTCCTTTATATTTACTCTATACTGGCACCAAACTAAGTGCTTCATATGAAATGCTTCCTGCAATTCTGAACCTTTATGATCTGCGTTCCGTGATAGTTTCTGCCCACAGATGGAAACATGAGGCACAGAGTAGTTAAGAAATGTGCTCAGTAAATGCAGATCCAGGATTAAACTCTGGTCAGGCTTGTTCCAGAGCCTTCACCCTTAGCCCTGCCCACACGGCATCTAGACTGGGACAGTCATGGAAGATCTTGAAGGATATCCAGGAAAGGAAAAGGGTAGAGTGGTGGGCTTCATGCTTCAAGCCCAGAGTCTCATTAGTGAATTGCCAGGGAAGGGTAATAAGGCATTAGCATGATCGAGTTCTGTAAAAAGCATTGAGATCATCAAGTTCAGAGTCAGTATGTTGACTGAGACCTTGCTAGAGAAGGAGAGGTAAATTATGCAGCTATAGATTTATCTGCAGTGTCTTCTTGAGCATGTAAATACGTTTTTACAATTTAATGTAAAGAATATAATGAGGAAATTAGGTAACTGGGGAGGGAGTGGTGTTCTAGGTAGCATGTGGTATGCCAGGGTGTCTGTGAGCTTCAGGATAACCCACTACCATAACAATAATCCTCCCACTGATGGTCACGCTAAACAAACAAGGGTTTTGAGAGTTTCATCATTAAGACCATCTTAGTTAGAGTGTCTCAGGAGGCAACATGTTCAGCCTTAATTTTGTGGAAGAATTTCAAAGTATCCTTCCCAGAGAGAAGAGCTTCTGCTTTTGTAAAAGTGTGTGTCAAGTATTAAGCAAATTTTCTCTCTGAATTAACACTTTCCTTCTGTGCGAACGTCTGCTACATTCTAGTAATAGTGTGATGAGGAAGAAAGAGGAAAGCCAAGGGATTTACTAGTTAAAAGATACTTAAAATCCAGGCTCGGTGGTTCAGCCTGTAATCCCGTGCCTTTGGGAGGCTGAGGTGAGTGGATTGCCTGAGCCCGCAGGTTCGAGACCCGCCTGGGCAGCGAGACCTCATCTCTACAATAAATCAAAAAATCAGCCAGGCGTGGTAGCGCATGCCTGTAATTCCGGCTACTTGGAAGGCTGAGGCGGAAGGATAGCCAGAGCCCAGCAGGTCTAGGCTGCGGGGGCCGGGAGCGGCCATTGCACTCCAGTCTGGGTGACAGAGTGAGACTCCAACTCAAAACAACAACAACAACAACAAAAAGATACTTAAATTCAATTAAAGTCCAGCATTTTTATAAGAACTTGCCTCTTGGTGTTGGAAGACCAAATTCAAGTTCTTGGCTGAGAAACTGTTTGGAAATGATAGCTCACTCATTAATGTTGTTGTTGTTGTTGTTGCTAGTGTTACTGCCAGAAAGCATTGTGCTGAAAGGAATAGTTCTTTTGAAATTCACACGGAAAATGCTGCTTTTCTTTCACAAACTCAATCACCCAGGGGCACAGAGCTCTCTGCTAGACTCTCTCACCAAACTTGGAATTATTACTTTAGAATCAGAGTCATCCTGAACAACATGGCTTTCCAAGTGCCTGAGTGCAGGAACATGGTTGCTAAGGGCAACCCCAAGGAGAGAAGCCTTCCAAGGCCCTGACAGAGTGAGAAGGCACCCTTCCCTCTTCTGACTCCCATGGGCACAGAAAGAGCACCATGCCCCCTCCACCACCACAGGAGGAATTAAGGTCCATTTCATCATCCATAGTCACAATATTTGCTCCTATAGATTCCTATACCGATATTTTGATACGTAGTAATCATTACTACTATCATTAGCAGCAGCTACTGAAAAGATTTACCAATGTTTTAATATACGTCCAAGAGGACAGCTGGTGTTTCTTTGTTCTGCCCACAGGAGATTCTGTTTGTAAAAATCCAAATCTTTGTACCACACACTTGGCCTCAGAAAACTGACTCAGAAAATTGACTCAGAAAAACTGTGGCGAAGTTGCAGACAGTTCTATTTTTTAAAAGATCCCTCTGGTGATTCTAATGCCCTGCCAGACCTGAAAACTACTCTGCTAGACTCTTCAGGGGATACAAACAAATATAAGATACAATTGCTGTCCAGAACAAATTTGTCACCCAACTGAGGAAGATAGAGCCTGTGCACAATGATCATTAGGCACACATGAGAAGCAGATGCTCAATATCAAATGTTGATCATCAGGTAGTAAGGTGGTACTGGCCAACATGAAATCATGCAGGATGACTTCATGGGGGAGAGTAGGACTGAGCTGAGAGTGGATCAGGGACACCCTTGGTAAAGAATCTGCATGAATGTATGAGATCAGAAACATAGGCTTCAGGGAAGAAATGAGCCTGGTCTCTCCTGTGGGGTGGAGGAGAAAGGATACCTTATGATTTGAGTACTTGAAGTCTTGTTCTCTCTCAAGGCTGCCTGATCAGCCCCACTCTGCCCTTGGTGTCTTCAGGGGGACTGAGGGGATTGCTCAGTGTCACACTCTCCCAGCTCCGGAAGTGGGGGGAGCAGAGCAAGGACAGAGACAGGACAGAACTAAAAGACTCTGACCAGGACCCACAGAAAGGTGATAGAACTGAGCAGGCCAGGACTGCACAGATGGGCGGGGGCCCCTAACACTTGCCTTTGTGTCCTTTATAGTTTCGCTAGCATTTTCTCTTCTACTCTGTCAGCATTTAAGGAAGGATCTCTTTTGAAAGGCTTCATCTTTCAAAGCTGTGCTATTGAAAATCAAAGAAAGAATTGTTTGCTTACACCTGGACCACCCGGCACAGACTATGAATAGTGTGCTCTCAGGGACAAACCGGCTGGTGGATGCAGGCATCGATACAACAGAATTCGGGATTGAGGGGACCTGAAAAGATGTGGACTCTGAGTGTTGCCACTTAGATCAGTGTCTTTTTGGAACACTTCACATATTACACCTCGAAGACATGAAGTTTAGCTTCAATTCTAACTGTACTTCTCAAAACTTACTATGAAAGATTTGTTAAAACACACCTTGCTGGGTTTCATGCCCAAGGTTTCTGATTTAGTGGGTCTGGAACGGGGCTGGAGAATTTGCATTTTTATCAGTATTTTCAAGTGATGTTAGTACTCTGATTTGAGACCCACCTTGAGAAGGTCTGAATTGCAGAGACCACTTTATTTCCATGTGCCAGGATTTGCGGGTCCATCAGTGTGGCAGGGGGCAGGGGTGAGGGAGCAGAGAGGAGAGGCAGGAGGGGCGAGCTAGCTGGGTTTTGAGCCCCAGCTCTGCCACTTCCGAGCCTCGTTCTCCTACTGCTGTGAGAGATAAGTAACAACCAGTCAGCCAGTCATGGAATTTTTGTGAGTCATTGTGAAATAACATCACAGGACGCTTTCCTAAGCTATAAATGGCCACACAAAAGTAAAATGCTGCTGTGAGAACACTTCAGATTTTCACTGTGCTCTGCCCCACTGTCCTTGCCCTGTTCCTGGCCAGAGCCAGATGGAGAGCACGTATCTCTTTGTGTCTGGAGGCTGCCAGGTAGCCTCCTGAGTCCACAGCATGCTCAGAGTCTAGATTATGTCACAGGTGTGGGCAGCAGGCTCTCCAGATTCAGCAGGGGCTCCCCTTCCACACCCAGCTCCAGCTGTCTCCCCAGAGGCCAGAGTGTATCACTTAAAGGTGGCAGCATCTGGCAAGTCCTCTGGCTGAGCTTCCAAGACTGCAGGTTAATAAATGGCTAACAGAGTCAAAAGGCCAGGCAACATTTTCACAGCAGCAGAAAAAATCCCTGCTTGCAGAGCATTTCCCTCTGAGCAGCCAGCCTAGGAAGAATGACAAGCTTGTTTAGGAAGCTCTGATGAGCTCGATATTTGTTGAATACCTACTGTGTGCCAAAAAGCAGCTTAGGTGCTTCCCATGTATCACTCTCATCTGGTTCTCACAGCACGCTGTACACTTGAACGTGGTACTTATGATAGAGAAGAGAGTGTTGGATGCAGTCAGTTCAAGTAACTTGTCCAAGATCACACAGCTGGGAAATAGTGGGAATTTTACGGTGACAGTATGGGGCCCTCCAAACCCGATTCTCTACTCTGCCTTCCCTTCCAATCTCCTCTCAAGTTCTAAGGACTTGGCACATCTCTGGGCATTTTGGGGACCAATATGTGGGATGTCT
This sequence comes from Cephalopachus bancanus, assembly GCA_027257055.1. Classification (NCBI taxonomy): domain Eukaryota; kingdom Metazoa; phylum Chordata; class Mammalia; order Primates; family Tarsiidae; genus Cephalopachus; species Cephalopachus bancanus. The sequence continues at coordinate 15,769 of JAPVLO010002128.1, forward strand.
AAATGAACTCTGTTCAGTGTGGGCTTAATAGTATGTATTTATGTGGTTTGCAGCCATTCTAGTATACAGTACAGTTGAGACATACATGTCTAATGCAAATGATAGACAAACTCTTGAATTGTGAGATAATTATTCAAGTAGAGAAGAACATATAAATACATTGGAGGAAGACTACAGACTTCTTTCTGACTCAATTAAAAATGTTGTTGTTAACATAGATCACATAAAACAATCAATTGCCGAGAAGGGATATCTATGATAGACTGGTTAGTGTGTGCCATTGACTCAAATATAATAGAAGACCAGTTGGTACACATAACTCATGGACAGCAGAGAGGGATGGGGCTTCCAATAATGTGTTAACCATCTGAAAAATGCATGTATTGTTGGTAATAATTAGTTTATGAAACTTCTAAAAATAAGTAAAGCAACCATGCCAGAGCAAGGGCTATATTATCTGTCTGTCCTTATTATAGAAAATAGTTACAAAATCATCGTCATAGGATTAACTAATCAAAGAGCATTTACCCAAGCACACACATGCATGCACACACGTAGCTATATATATATATATTATTGTGTCAGATATTTGGCTAATTTAAGTAATGCTACTTTTCTGGGTTTTGTAAAATTTCTTGGCCGGTTTTCTTAACTTAGTAATTTGTTGTGATTCTCCACTTTGAAAATACTTCTCTCTCTCTCTCTCTCTCTCTGTGTCTCTGTCTCTCTTTCTCCCTCCCTTCCTCCCTCCTTCCTTTCTTCCTATCATCCTTCCTTTTGTCCCTCCATCCCTCTTTCCCTTTCTCCTTTTCATCCTTCACTCCTTCAAATAATCACTTCTTCTACTGTACCAGCCTCACACCTCAAACTCTTGAACCCATCCCAGATAGGGCATCCTGGGCAGGTGTGTGGAGGCAGGAAGGTGCAGATGTCCCTGAGGCTCTATGGGGTGTGGTTAAGGCAGGGCTGTGCAGATGGATTAGGTCTGTCTGATGCCTTTTCATCTCCACTTTTTTTCTTTTTCTCTGTTTCCAGGACTCCTGATCAGTTCTCATTGTCCACTATGGTTTTCATCACATTTTTTGTGGACTCCTTTACAGCATTCAGGGTTGTATGACTTGCATTAAAGTTACTTGTATATATTTCTGTCTCACCAACTAGACTGTGAATTCTTACAGGCAGTGACTGTGTTTTGCTTTCTTTCTGTTCCCAGAACCTACTTTGGTTTTTGGCACTTAACAGGTACACAATTAATGTGGATCACATTGATCTAAATTGATTCTGGGGAGGTGTCCAGAACTACATAAGACTGAATATTAGCTAGTGAGGCTCAATACATTGGTTAAGGGTAATCCGAGAAGAGATTTATCCAGGGTTAACAGGGTCCACAAGCATCTTCCCTCTAAGGCGTCTGAGAACCCGGATCACGGGAAGTGGGACCAGTTGTAACTGTGCCTCCAAATTCTTAGTGTAGCAGAGATTGGCTAGATGTTCACCAAGAGAATTCCACTTCCTTTCAGATGAAGGTACATTCCCATCCTTCCTTACAATTACGGATGGGTATGTGGCTGAGCTGAGACTTGTTCTATAGGATATGGGCAGAAAAGGAATAGATTCACATGATGTAATTCGGCAAATTCGAAGTCTGATGGGGGAAGCTGACTAGAGACTCAGCAAAAAGTTGCAGTGGAATTCCAAAAGCTGCCTGTTGGCAGAATTCTTTCATACTTGGAGGAGTTCAGTCTTTGTTCTAGTAAGGTTTTCAACTGATTGAATGAGGCCCACTGGCATTTTGGAGGGCAATTTGCCTTACTCAAAGTCCACCGAAATAAATGTTAATCTCTTAATCTCATTCAAAATATCTTCGCTGCAACATGCAGAATAATACTTGACAAAGTACCTAGGTGCCTCATGGCTGAGTCAAGTTGACAAATAAAATTAACCATCAGAAGTCTACTCTTATCAAATTGGCACCCACATGTAACTCCTTATACCATACTTAATCTCCAAATAAAGACAATAACAAGGACATATGTCTGCCTAACATGATACAGCTATCCCGCATACAACTCAGATCACACTAGCCCTCTCCATAGAAGAGGATGCAAATCCTTGTGAGTGATCTTAACAGTTCTCTTTGATATGCTGTAACTTAAATACAATTATGTAAACAATATTTAAATACTATGATATAATTCAATTCATTTTACTTTGCATGACAAAAGGGGATAAGAGAGGAAAAAAGACAAAAAGGTACACACCAAAGATGTCAACATCCTAATCACTTGCATCTGTGACTGTTACCTAATATGGTACAAAAGACTTTACCAATGTGATTAAGTAAAGGATCTTGAGATAGTGAGATTATTCTGGATTATCTGGGTGACCTCACTGAAATTACAAGGGTCCTTAGAAGGGAAATATGTGAGCAAGGGCTGAGAGTCAGGCAAAGTGATGTGGTGTGATGATAGTTATTAATGTAAAAGTGAAGCGATGACTGACCTTGAAGATGAATAAAGAGGGCCATGAGCCAAGGGGTTCAAGAAACATCTGGATGTTGGAAAAGGCAAGGATGTAAGTTCTCCCTACAGTCTCCAGAAGGAGGGAGTACTGCAGACACCTTGATTTTAGCCCAGTGAAACCCATGTCAGCCCTCTGTCCTTTATTACTATTTACTCTATAAATTTGTGTTTTAGGTCACTAAATTTGTAGTTTTTTTGTTATGAAGCAATAGGAAACTAATAAGAAGTGATTAACAAACTTCTATTGCATTAAGTCACTGAAATATTGGAGTTGTTTGATTAAACATTTAAGTTAACCAAAGTAAAACACTTAAGGACTAAGATATAAAGTCCCTGCTTTGGGATAATGAGATCATAAAGCAATAAAGTCACTTCCTCCTTTTGAGATCAGCCCCTCTTGCAGATCTGCCAGCAGGCCCTTATTCTGTGCTCTCTGGTGCACACTGACTGCAGGTTCTTAGCATGGCATTTCAGCAGCAATGCCGAACTTGATACTCAACTGGTAACAAGCAAGTCTGAAGCTTCTAGTGCTGAACTCCCCCCACCCCCCACCGCTAATGCGTTAATTGGTACTTACTCTAGATAGTTTATTTGAAAGTCCCCTGTTTCTGTCAGGCGTATAGTCAAGCTGACTTAACAAGAGGGCCTGATGGTGCCAGAACAATGTGATAATTAATGGATTCTGCTATCTCTTCCTTGAATTAACATTTTCATATCACTTAGATATCACTCCTGGAAACCTCTCTTGGTTTTTACTAACCAGCAGTTCTCTATCCCAGAACCTAGTAGGAGATCAATAAATAGTTGTTAAGTCGATGAATGACTAAGTCAAAGATCTAAAAGTGTAAGATTTTACTGGATTCAAGCCCCTGTACATCTCTGAGACAATTTTTCCCTGGAAATCCAGAGGCAAGGAAGTCTGCATGAGTTCCCAGTATTCCAGGGCACTAGATAATTGTGGCTCAGCACATCTTGTAAAAAAGAAATACAAAGCAGTCTAGACATTCTCAACACCACAAGGGACATGTTGTTACTAAAATGCTAGAGATTTGGTTTAAGTCCTGTTGCTGGCTGCACAAGAAAGTTAATCACAGAGACAATGAGCATTTCTAGAGAAGAAGGCCCTTTATTTGGGTGAAGTCAGTCAAAAAGAACAGGAGATCGGTCTCAAATATGTCTTCCTTCCCAACTAAAGTTGAGGGTTTGTGTAACAGGACAAGAATGTAGCTATGTGCGTGAAAATAGAAGCTAGTTAGGGATAAGGAAGCGGAGCTGGTAAGCAGGAATTAGAAGCATAAGGAAATCATGAAAGATGAGGGGTCCGGTTTCTCATTGTCTGGATGTGGTGATCAGGGGAGTTTCAGTTATTTGCATGAAGGTCAGTTTCCTAAGGAAGGAACTCAGATAAGACATATCTAAGCTTCAAGTTTTAAGACCAGGAGGGTTAATTTCTATTTTTTTTAATTCAGAAAAGCATCAAATGCCAGTTCCACGGGACAACTGAGCTTGTTTCAGTCCCTCTTTTCTATTTATCAATTCCTCAATTACAAGGAATCTGATTGTCAATCTTTCTGACTGCTTCACTCTGAGAAGGAATGTTTTGGAATGTTTGAGGAATAAAAACAAACATTGAACCTGTAATTTGAAGTACTCAGGAGTACCTGGTTATTTTCTGACTTGTTGGATCACCATGGTCTTGGTACTTTATTTGTTTTTAGAATATTTTAAGCCACATTGATTAAGGTAATAACATAGATAACACACATTTTAAAAAGTACCAGAGAATATGGAATGGATCCCTTGGAGGAATCCAAGAGAATAATCCTGAAAACTCTTGTGTTTCCTTTATGATTTCTTAATTAGGGTCCTTGGCTGGGCTTTGAATATTAACTTAAGGCAATATGAGGACTCACAAGACCATGACTTTTTCCCTTGGAGGAATCCTAGAGCGATTGGCTTAACATAAGCTAACCTGACAGATGAGTGGGTGGTCAGCAGCACTTCAAAAGGATTGAGCCATTGTGGTTTCAGCTGGTCTTCAGCTTGGTGGGATTTCTAAGTCTTCAGCAGCACTTCTCTGGTTGAAGAGTGAAGAAGCATGTCCATAGAGAACTGGAACCTATTGGAAGAACACTCAAAGAGAAGACTAATTAATATATTTCCTCATTGTTTTATGTATAATCTAGCTTCTATTTTGAGAGGGGAAGATCCTCAAATGTCAAGGATTCTGGGAAATGGCCTCCTGTATAATATTTAGGAAGGGGCTAAGAACCAATCTACTTCTGGGAGCCACAAGTATCCTTGATGATACAAGGGGCAAGACCTTTCCCCTTGTAAGATTTATGTCTTGGCAAATTTTAGAAAGAAACTTCTTTTATGTAGAAAAAGCAAGAAAGAAAGGTTGACATTCCTGTTATCAAAATCATAAAGCCAGTCCTACATTACCTGCATACAAAGTGTATCAGTTGCTTCAACTGAGGCTCTCTCCTTGACATTTGTAGGTAGATTCTAGCAGTTCCCCCTCCTCATAGTAAACCGGTCATGCAGAGGCTTTTATTCAGTCCATCAGACTGGCTGTTTCCTCAGGAATAACTGCCTATATGTCTGGATCGTATATACCTACCTGTGGTTGTTCACAGTGAACTGTGGGTCCTGCATCAATCCAAACATGCTTTTCCACCCCGCAGCACTTAAAATCCAAATCTTGACTCCTAAATTAGTTACTCTCACTATTCATTTTAGTAAAGATTTCTCAGGAAGATGATAATACCAATCTGTAAAATGGAACAATTCTTACAATTATACTCTCTGGTTTCTTTTTCTTTTCTTTTCTTTTCTTTTCTTTTTTTTTGAGTTGGAATCTCACTCTGTCACCCAGGCTAGAGTGCAGTGGCATGCTCACAGCCATTGCAGCCTGGACCTGCTGGGTTCTGACAATCCTTCTGCCTTGGCCTTCCGAGTAGCTGGAATGACAGGCACACACTACCACGTCAGGCTTATTTTTTGATTTATTGCAGAGACAAGGTATTGCCAAGTTGCCCAGGTTGGTCTCGAATCCCTGAGCTCCTGCCATCCTCTCACCTCAGCCTCCCAAAGTGCTGGAATTACAGACTTGAGTCACCATGCCCGGCCTCTTTTTTGTTTGTTTGTTTTTTGTTTTTGTATACTCTCTGGTTCCAGTAATCGTTTGGTTTTACCCTTTTTCCACAGAGACTACCTTCCTGAAAACCAAAGGTCTCAGAGGTACTTTCTGGTTTCCTTGAATACTTTTCCCATTTGTAGATAGCCTTGAGGTCAGACAGACCCACCTTTGAGTTTGGTCCAGCCTCAAGGCCCAACTCACCCTCTCTTACTTTCATTTTAGCTAATATAATAACAGCCAAGAGGATTGAATAATTTGCTTTTTCCTTATTAGTTTACGTTTCTTTATGCATCCAGTTAACCAGTTCCCCAGGAGTTGAATCTATTTCTAGATTCAGGTGGAAACTTTTTCCTTTCATAATTAAATGCAGCACAGCTGCAGCTGCATACCATTGGTGACTATGTGGCCACTCAGTAATCAAAGGTTAATAGAATAACAGGTGTTCTATAGTTTTCTTCTGAAGCATAATATTTCCCTCTAGTGCCCATTTTTACCAAAAATAAATCATAGTAGGATGAATTTGTTTGCAAAGTAAGTTTTAGTCTTATTCTACTTGGCCTGATTATTTGCATAAAGTGCAGCAACAATTTCATTGTCCACATAGGCTGTTTTAAGTTGTCTTTGCTGGTTTTTTTTTTTTCAAAAGGAATCTCAGATTTGACTTTTTAAGATCTCTTGAGCCCAGTCAAGTATTTATTGGGTACATTGCTCTCTTCTTAAGGTCCCCAAATAACTTGAGGTTCCTGAGCCTGTCAGAAAGTGATGTTCTTTATTTGCCACAGATCAGGAGCCCTGTAAATATAAACACATAGACATGGTATAAGGCCAGTCCTTCCAGGGGCTTTCATCTGCTCTGTAATATCAATCTCAATTGCTCAAAGCAGTCTCCTTATATCTGAAAATACGTGATTCCAGTCAAAGCTTTGGTAAAATAACCAGTGGTTCCAATTGTGTTCTGTTGTAAAAGAAAACAGATTCTCACTGAATTTATACAAATAAGTATCTTCCCATAAATTAAGAATACTCACACATAGTTTATGAATTCTGAAGAAATAAGATAGAGAAAAATAAATATGCTTCAATTTTAGTTTACTAGAATATATTTTACTCATTTGTTAAGGACTATAAATAGCTCAAATGAAAAGAAGTTTTCTTGACTCTAAAAAACAAAACAAAAAGAATCAGAAAGTCTTCAAAAAGTCATACAAACTATTTTATTCCTCTATTAGTTCAGTCCATGCAATTAACTCCTGTTGCTAGCAATCCTTATGAGCACATAAATTCTCTATTAAGAGTCCTGGAAGTTTTCTCTCTGGTCCAATGGCACAAACTCTAAAGTTATCAAAACTTGCATTCAAGAGTCCTTTACATGAACTTCTCTCAAGAAGTAAATTTTGGAATGTAGCTGAATTTAAGACAGTTTTTGGGAAGGATCAAAATATAGCAATAACTGTGGATGTTTGGGACAGCCATGGTTAAAGGCATAACTGACAAAGGAATTTGGTTATCTCTGTAGCATACAATAATTTAACATAATACTCATAATGATTACTAATAAGATATACTAAGCTATATCAGAATTTTAGGAATATCATACAATTTTGAAATACATATTAAGAACACATTTATTTGAATATAATCCAAAAAATGTTAGATACCACTTTATATTTGACAATGCTTCCTGTATAATTTTAACATATCAAATAAGCCTAATCTATCTCCCTTGGACTTCAAGGAAAATATCTAAAAAAATTAGCTTAAGTTCAAAAAGTCTGAATTTAGAATCTAAATTTTGATTATGCAAAGTTTGTAAAATATCAATTATTCTTTATATCACAAAATACAATTATGAAATGATTGCAAAATAATATTTAGTCAAAATGATAATTCAAAGATTTATAAATAAAGCAAAAATGTTTACTCTTTTATAGAGTGATAAGTCAAAGAATCATGGAGTGGCCAAACTGCAAAATGAATCCAATTTTAGGAAAGCACTACAATTCAAAGACTCATGGAGACTCCAAAGAATGCTGGGGCCAAACAGCATCACAAAAGAATATCATTTTCTTTTGTCCTGTTGGCTCATAACTATATTCAGACTAATTTTGAAGAATGCACCCTGGTGCACTGCATTTTGGAATCAAATTCTGATTTCCCATGACTATATAACACACACACATAAACAATTACCAAATACAACCTAACTGCAGTAGCAACCAACAAGTCCAGAGAGTGTCCAAATTGAAACTTCACCTGTACTTATATATACAATCCTGACTTTTATTACACACCTTTAAAATAAAATAAATTAAAAAATAAACAGTTGGAGTACTTGTCTCTCCATCTGTTGGGCTTTTTCTTCCTATAAATTGAAATTCCATCAAAATTCCCCAAGTCAAGAGGAGTCAAATCTGCTGTCTGATAACACTTATAGACACTCACCTGTCCAGACACAGATGTCAAATTTCAAAGACTGTTCTCAGGCACCCAGGAACAGGGTTAGGGCTGGCAGGGGTGAAACCAAAGAGAGAGAAAGAGAGAGACTGAAACCAACCACTGGCCAAAAAAAGATTGGGTGGTTGCATTGGAGGGCTTCTAAAATTCTCCCAGCCTATGGCTGTTGAGCCACAAATGACATGTTGTCACTCAGGGAACAAAAATCTGTTACCAAAACATCAGGGGTTAGGTCCAGGTTCCTTTCCTCACCACACAGAAAGTCAATCACTGAGACAACATGTTTTGCCAGGGAAGAAAGCTTTTTATTCAGGTGATGTCAGCAGGGGAGAACAGGTGATCAGTCTCAAATCTGTTTTTCTATCTGACTAAAGTCAGGGGTTTATAAAGGAGGCAGAAATATAGCTACATGTGGGAAAACATAAACTAGGAAAGGGTAAAGAAGAGGAGTTGGTAAACAGGAATTAGGGAATGATAAGGAAATCATGACAGACAGGGGTCTGGTGATTCATTGTTTGGATGTGGTGATTTGATGAGTATCAGTCTCTTGCCTGAAGACCAGTTTCTTGAGGAAAGAACTCAGATAAAATAAATGTAAGTTTCAAGTTTTAAGTCCTAGAGGGTCAATTTTATATTTATTCCAAAAACCTGTAAATAACAGTTCTATGTTGAAATTGAGCCGGGTTGAAATGTCAGAGGGGCTCGGAGTTCTGGGATGTCACCAGACAGGGATCATCCTCTTCTGGTGTTAAAGAGACCCAGCAAGACCAGTAGTCCTGGAGTCACTGACCTCTGCAAGGACGTGAGAGAGGAAGCTAGACAGGGTTTCAGAGTTGGCTGAATTCAAATCCTAATCAGACCACCCCTTACTAGATGGATAATTCTGGGTAAGCTGCATAGCTTCCTCCAGATCCAGTTTCCTCACAGACACACAGGATATCAATACTACCTCCTTTATTAAATTGTTCTGAGAATAGAATCACATGAATTGCTTAACACAGTGTATAGCAGTCAGTTATGTCTCAATAACTTTTTTTGCATTGCTGGCCCCTGCCTTCCTTCACTGTGGTTCGATCCATTCTCCAGACACAGGATTCAAGAGTGGAAGGGACCTGGGAAAGCACAAAGGCAATCCTGTGCAGTTTGTAGTTGAGGAGACTGAAGTCCAGGAACAGAGGAGGCATTTGGTACCTTGGAGGGGACATGTTCTCCTGCCCTGTCTCCAGCACCACTGGCTACCTCCACTGGCATGGATGCCAGCTCCTCCCACACAATCCTTCCTGGACAGAAAAGGCCAGATGAGAACTCTTGCCTTGTACCCTTGTACCCTTGTACCCAAGGAGAGTGTCCATGTGTGCAAGGTTCTTTTCAGGTGAGGACAGAATCCCAGAGTGTGTTGGCTGGGAGTCACATGCTCTGTGTTCAGAGGAGAGAACCCTCAGGGCTTTCTGTTACAGCCACATATTAGGAATTGACCTAAAAAAATAAAATGGAGGTTATGAGGTAATTATCTGAACATAGACTCTTTTCCCCCATACCTGGTATTTTTCTGCTCCCTTCCTCGGGGAACAGGCTCTGGTCAAGGCTGATCTCTGCAGGATATGCATATTCCCAGTAATGAGGCATGGGGTACAGGTGATTGAGCAGTAGTGAGAACCATGTGGGTAGCACCCTTAATGTAATTCTAAACACTGTGTAGCAATTTGAATGAACATCCTTGACTATAAAACTGCTTGCTGTACTGTCCCAAGGTGCAGATTTTGTCTTTACCAATCAGCCACCATCGGTACAGCCTATAAGTTCTAATAAACCAATGTCATTCCCTGCTGGACATCTGGGTGACTTCTTTGGAACAGGTAAAAAACATTATGTGCAAGTCCTCTCAGACTTGGAGCCACTGTGTTACAGAGGTTACAGGGAGGGATGTCTTTCTTGATACAGCTTTCCCACATGTCTTTGAGGAGCTGACCCACTCTCTGGAAATGCAGAAGCCAAATCTTGATGAAATGATAAGATGCTAATCCAGCTACCGCTGGACTCAGTCAAATAGGGGACTGTGAGCTCCAGGGGGTGATAGAAGGGGACGAGTGCCCAGACTCCAGAGACAGAGCCCTCAGCCCCCTCCTTGCTCCTTGAGCAAGCCTAAGTAATAACATATATAGCTACTTCTTCTCACACAGCCCATATTTTTTAATAGAAAAGTCCCCAGTCTAATTAGGGTCGTCTCCTGCTTTCTTTTCCTCCAGCCAGGAAGTGAATGCACTGAAATTTAGTTCATCTTCCTTCCTCAGCATCCTGTGCTAGTGCTGCATTATTCAGATTCTCATTTTTATATTTATCATCTGCTGATTGTGCTTTTGAAGTGAAAGAATATCTAAGAGTTGGGATGATTCACGAATCTCAAAATTAAATTTAAAAATTTATTTTTTTTATTTCTCCTCTAGCTGGTTCCTAAAGCTGCGCGGACGGACATTTGGGCGCGTTCAATTCTGAACAAAAGGAAGTGTTGTTCTTCCTGAACCTTGAAGTGGGCGGTGCTTGACTACCTGCACAAAATTCTTTGCACTTATTCCATCATTCCATGAAGACCCACTGAGTTCCTCATCCCCTGCCAGGAACGCCCATTGCAACAAGGAGACAGAACTGCAAACCATTTGCAAATATGCCAGGGAGTAAGGGCTGCTGCGCCCATCTCTGCTGGAGCTGGAAGGCTGGGAAAGCAGTGGTTAGAAATTCCTTCCGAGGAGGGGAGAACGGTGAGGAAGGGTCTGAGAGCGAGAACATGAACTATGGATGCAGAAGAAACACTTGCTAAAGAAGGAAGAGCAGGAAGGAGCCTTTCGGCCAGGGAAGAAAATCTTCATTCACCGGGCATCATTTTCTGAGTGTCTAGCACGTGCTTTGACGTGCCTGGCGCTGGGGTCCGGCGTCATCAAGACACTTATGCTCCTCCGTGCAGCCAGGCCTCGGCCCGCCAGGTGGGAGGTACTGCAATGGAGCGGGCCTCTGGACTGAGTTCGGGCTGAGGAGAAAGAGCCGGCCAGGAGAAGGAGGAATCTCCCATGTAACGCGACAGCGAACGTTTGGAACTGGAAAGAATGGCTGCGATTCCAGACCGGGGAGGCACCAGATGGGGAGTGGCAAACCCAGGCTGGAAATAGAGGCAAGGGCCAGATGGGGGTTTTATCACGAAGGCAGCGGGGAGCTTTGTGGGAGCTTGAGCAAGTGTGTCTTATGGCCTGCTTTCCCTTTCAGAGATGACGATGGGATCCTCGTCCCCTTGCCCGTTCGGCTACAGGCCCCACCATTGGGATTTGGGCCGAGAGGAACCCGGCAGAGAAGGCAGGTGCCAGTCAAGGCAGGTGGGGCTGGTCGTTGAGACTGGAGGCTGAGGGAAAGAAAAGGTGTGAGGAAGAAGGAGACAATGCAGGCTGCAGCCTCGGAGGACCGGCCTCCCGCCGCGACCCGGCCTTCTACGCTTCTCACAGCAACTCTTGGAGTTCTGCAGGCAGCAGGGATTTCCGAAAGAGGCTAAATACGGACGGTCCGGAGGAGGCACCTCACCGGTAACCAGAGATCTGAGTAACACAAAGATTTGTAACACAAAGAGATGAAGAAAGAAGAAAAAAATTAAAAAGAGATCACTTTCCATCTATGGCTGTATGGGGTGCGACCCGATGCCACATGGAAGATTGTGTACCTGTCCCCCCAGGACTTGGCTCTGGCACTCTCTCTCATGAGTGTTCTCTGTCCTCCTCTTGGTCTGAGGAACTCCTATGTATTTTTTGACAACTCAGCCCAAACACCAGCTCCCCTGGCCCCCACGCCTAGCATGGTCCTGAACCCTGGGTGTCTTTCATAATGCTTATTGAATAACCGACTCTGCATTTATCTCTGTAAATGTCAGTTTTATTGGCTTTGGCCCATCTTTTCTGAATTATTTTTGAATCCTTATTTTGTGATCCAATCTATTAGTGACCCATAACAGTCTATGTCATCCACAATTAAATAAATGTGCACTCTCTACATTCATCCTGTTTTTATCTGTTTAAAATAGGTTGCACAAAACAGAACTGATAAATGTCATCTGTCATGCAGTTTGAAGAGACAAATGAGACTGGCCTGGACAAGATAGAGGGTTGGCACAGGAGCTTGTGTTGGAAATAAATTTGGGTCTTTCTTACACCCAGACTTTTTTCCTATCTGCCCCCTTGCCATCTCGACTCACCTTATCCTCAAAGGAACACCCAGTGTCACCAAGCCATGACATCTCATTCTCTAGAACCAAATCTGATCTCCCTTCACTTTAGAATACCATAGGCACTTACTTTATTCATTCATTCAGTAAATACTTCCTGAGCATCTTTCAATTTTGCAGCCATTGTCCTGGACGTTAGGCTACAAAGAAGGATGACAGGAGTATGGCTTCATCCTGTGTTGCATTCGTTTATATACTTGCCTTTATCCACACACTATCACTTGTGGTTAGGAAAAGTTGTGTGAAATTTTGGAGATTTAGTGTATGTATCTATAAAAATAGAGAGACTCTTACCTGCTTCAAAAAGTTCTGTAGGTTAGATGATGTTATGCAGGACCCAACACAGTGTTCAGCCATGGCTGAGGTCCCACACTAGTTGTTCTCCTTCCCCTACATGCAGATCATGTTAGAGGGTTTCTCTCTTCCCTGTTGCACCCAGCACCCAGCCCTTGTCTGGCATGCTGGCACCAGAGCCTGTTCATGTTAGGTGCTACATTGAGTGGGAAGTGTGATGCCATCCCCGAGAGTTGGCTTTGTGCCTTCCCAGAGCAGGATTACTGACCCTCTGGCACCAGCTCAGGAGACAAACATCTGCCATTGGCAAAACCCCTTTCTACAGTCTGGTCTCAAGTCCCCATGGGGCGGCCCAATGTGTGGTATGTGTACTGGAGAGTGGACTCAAATCTCTACAGGGTAGGGGCTGGCTTCACTGAGCAGAGTGCCTCAGAGTTAGAGGAGTGAGTGAGAATCTAGGCCTCTGTGGGCCTGAGGTTAGTGTGTTCTGACGAGGTGGCCTCTGAGGGCCCCGGGTACTTGGCTGCAGCCCCCATCTGTGGAGGTGTCACCAAACACCTGTCCAGTTTTTCCTCCCCTTCCCCTTCTTCACAACTCCGTTCTGTCTAGTGCTTTTCTTCCTACGTTCTGTGTTCTCTCTGCTCACCTTTCCTCTTCACTCCACCATGGCTCTCTTTCCCCTGCTCTGGTTCCAGCTCTGCCTCTCCTTTCTTCTTTCCTCTGCTTAACTCCTGTACTCAGGTTAGTCCAACTAGTGCTTATTTTGAACAGACAATGGCACGACACTGTGCAAGTGCCCTGCAGAAGAAGCAAAACCTGGCTTGCCCCAGTTTGGGAACATTTACAGACCCCCTGCATGCTTTCCCCCTTTTCCCCCTTTGACCAGTTGGCCTCTGGCTGACCCTTTAGCTCCTGCTCTCCCTGCTCCCACTTCACTCTCTCTTCTGTTCCTCATGACTGTCTTTCTTAAAATGACATTAGAATTCTATAAAAGAAATCTATCTCCCATTTTACAGAGAGGCTTTGCTGCTGATCTCATTGCATTGATATAAATATACTTAATGTAAGTAAAAAACTATTTAATGAAATAAATTATGAAAAATTTACAGTAAAGTCTTGAATTTCACACAAATCATTTCATATGAATACGAAATCTGTTGGCAGTAGAAAGCTTTCTACTTTCTATTCTTGTACATTTTTTAAAGCTTTGCAAATTAAGAGACATTGGAATATCTTTGTTTTTTTGCATGCACAGTTTTTTCCACCTCTCCTGTGTTCCACCCGAAACAAAAAAAAACACACTCAATTTTGTTTAGACAGCCAATTAATCTGTGAAGACATTGTATTAACTCTGAATATGTTTTGTTTCTTTCAATTCCAGATCACTATGGTTCTGAGATGGGAGAAGGTTAGATCTTTGCCAGTGCTGGTCTCAGGAGCCAGGTAGGGACTTCCTGCCTGGAGCCTAGAACCTCTCTGGGAGCAAATGAGCCTCATCCTCTCCTGGAAGCCTCCAGGGAGGCAAGCAGAAGGATGAGATGAAATCATGAGCCAAAGAGGAAAGTGACCTGGCTTGGGCCTGTTTTGGCTAAAGCTGAGCTGAAATGGCAAATCCCTCACGGAAGACTTGGACTGGAGGTAAAAGATTCACATGCCAGAGGTGTGGCTACTTAGATAAGGGAAGGATGACAACCCTGAAAGTCCTCTTCAAACACCCTTCAAACACTGCCTCAAATACTACCCTTGCTCTTTGCCCCCACCAAATATACATGTTTTGGTTTACTATATTGGAAGTTCCTGACAACAGCACAGCATTTTATTTCACCATGCTTTTGCATATAACATCTTCTCCTTCTAAAATGTCTTTTTGCTTTGGTCACACTTTTTTTATTCTTGAAGACTCATCTAGAGTTGCTTTCATGAAGTCATTCCTCTACCCTATCTCCTTTGTGACATCACTGAACCCCTGACGACAATCCCAGTCACTGAGCATCTTATGATTGCATTCTCTGCCCTTCTGTCTCACACTGTACCCAGACATTAATTCAAGACAGATCACTGACTGAAACATTAGAGCTAAACGATATAGTTTTTAATGATTTTTAGAGCTTTTAGAAAATATTTTTGAGACTTCGTGGTAATTAAATATTTTGGGAGAAAGACACAGAAAACAAGACATATTAAAATAATACATGTCTTTTAAATTGAAACATATTTAAGCAAGAGAAACTATCAAGAAAATATAGCTACATGACACAAAAGATAAAATATTTACAAAATACATGCCTAACAAAGAACTGGTAGCCAGGATACCTAAGGAACTCCTACAAGTTAGTAATAAAAAGACAACCTAGTAAAAACTAGAGAAAATATTTATACAGACATTTCACAAAAAGGGTATATTAATGGTCAAAAAGCATATGAAACAAGCCATGCGGGAGAAAAGGATATGCAAAACACATATTTAGCAAAGAACTGGTGTCCAAAACATGCAAGAATCTCTTAAAACTGAACAATAAGAAAATAACCCATTTAAAAATGGACAAAAATCTGGGTACGCATTACTAAAGAAGAAACAGAGATGACAAATAATCATATAAAGTAATGCTCAACATCATGTCTTAGGGAATTTGAATAAAGCTGACAATGAAATACCACTATACATGTATTAGAATAACTAACATCTAAAACAATGCTGCTGTGTGGATGTGGAGCAGTAAAAATATTTATTCATTGCTGGTGGGAATGCAAAATGGTACAGCCACTTTGGAAGAAAGTATGGTAATTTCTTATAAAACTAAACATACTCTTGCTACATCCAACAATCATACTCTTGAGTATTTACTCAAATGAGTTGAAAACTTATGTCCACATGAAAACATGACACACATGTTTATAGCAGCTTTATAGCTGTCAAAACTTGGAAGTAACCAAATGCTGTTCAGTAAGTGAATAGGTAAATAAATTGTGGTGTATCCATACAATGGAGTATTATTCAGTGATAAAAAGAAATGAACCACCGAGCCGTGAAGACATGAAGGAACATTAAATCCATAATACTAAGTGAAAGAAGCCAGTAGAAAAGGAAAGGACTCTAGAAATTAGAAAAGCCAAGCAAATTGATTCTTCTTTAGAAACTCCAAAAGGAACACAGCCTTGCTTATTCATTTTAGACTTCTGACCCCCTAAACTGTAAGATACTACATTTCAGGGTTTTTTTAAGCTGCTAAATTTATGGTGCTTTGTTAAAGCACTAGCAACGAAACTAATACAGAGGGGATGGAGGATAAGGCTAGGCAATAAGAATTGAGGAAGTGATGAGAAAGAGATAGATAAAGAAAGATGAAATACTTAGGATTTGTGTGCTTAGTGAAGTCGCAGACTAAAAACAGTTGCAGCAAGCTGGAGTTCCTGTCCATCCATGGGTAGCTTTCATGAACTACATTATGGGAACACAGTTAATATTACAGTTAATATTAAGAAAGCCTTGTTATCCATCCACTTCATTCCCATTTCACCTGGAAAAATCTGGAATGAAGCTCTTCCCAGCACACAGATACCATATTCAGATTAACTGAGGTGGAACTGGGCCAATGATATTTTAAATAATTTCATGTGAAAACTTCCCCAAGATTGATGTGGAGCATACCTCAGGAAGGGGTTCCTTTTAACAAATTTACCTTTCTTTAGTTGCTCACGCTACATGGAACGTGACAGCATGGAGCACTCAAGTATATAAATGGATGTGCTGCAAGGTCAATTCCTATTCATGTCTTATTGTCTGTGTGTCTCAATGTCCAAATTGATAACTGAAATATTTAAAAGGTTAAACAAGTGTTTATTGAATAAATAAGTGGCACAAGGTAGGAACAGAGTGTTCTGGTTATAAGGAAAAAAGATGACACGAGCTTTGAAAGAACTGAGGAGACATCATGGTAGAAAGAACGAGTGGTGCTGTTTCTGAAGGCCTGGGCATGGTGGATGAGGTAGCATGAGGGCAAGGCTAGACAGAAATCCACATGTCAGGGAAAGCCCAGTTGTATTCCCCAGCTTGCTTCCCTGAAACCCAATTCCCTGCTAAAGCAGATCAGTATCATTGTTATCTTAAATGACTTGCTCATCCTGGCCTTTGCTGGTCAATCTGATTCTGGTTTGCCTTGTCCCAAACATTCTCTGCACTGTCGAAAGAAGTATCTTAAAGCAGCTGCTGTTGTTTCAATCTGGCCCTGACATGCCATTCCTTATATTCCTCCAATGGCTCTCTATTATCTTTGTGAAAACCTTTCCATATCTCTTTTTAGTTATCATTTTTTTACTCTTGTCAACTTAAAAATGACATTACCCAATTTGTAAATTTAGAAAGGAGAACTTTATTTCTCAAGAAGGAGATCACAACCTGCAGGCAGGAAGTACAGCCTTTGGCTGAAAACCAAAGCAGACACTTCTAAAGAGGAGGGGTTGGGGCAGGAGCTTTATGTTGAATGGGACTGGTGGTCAATGTCTGGTAGTAGAAATGCTGAAAATTGTTTTAATATTGATAATCTTGAAGCCAATGCTTGTTTAACTGCTAAAGGTAAAAGACAAACACAAAAACAGCTTGTGGCAGCGAGAACATAGTTTATTCCTGAAATGTATGGGTACATGACTAAACCCTTGCCTGGCTTGACTTTAGGTTTCATTTACAATTTGGGATCTGATTGCCACAAAGAGTTAGTTCCATATGTTTTATTATATCTATTTTAACATTAATGCTGGTCAGTTGTTGTGTCTCAGCCTCAAAAGTGAGGGAGTATGAGGTGTGTCTGAACTCCTACCCCATCATGGGCAGAAACTCAGTTTTTAAGGTTTATTTGGGATCCCCTTGGCCAAAGGAGGGCTCATTCAATCAGATGAGGACATGGGATTTTATTTCTCACTCTCCACCTCATGCCCTCCATGCCAGTCACTATAGACACAGGTACCATAATTCATCCATCTGTGTTGTTAATACTGTGCCCCCTCACTTTCTCTTCTGCCAACTCCTCCCTTCACTCCTTATCCTTTCCTGTCTCTCCTGCCAGATTCTCTTCTACTCTTCCATCTGTTCCTCCTTCTCCTGTCAACTCCTCCCTCCACTTCTCCATCCATTCCTCTCCTATGAGCTCCTCCCTCTACTCCTCCATCCATTTCTCTCTTTCTCGTCAACTCATTCATTTCTTTGTCTCCTGCCAGCTTCCTTCTACTGGGACTCAGCCTGAGGTGCTCTCCTCATGGAGGCTTTCTCTGACCCTCCCAGTCTGTGTTGCCCATTCTGATTTTTCTGATAACAGTTCATTTTCCTCCATCATTACACTCCCAATAGGTTATTGTAACTGTTTCCACACCTGTTTGTCTCCTAAAAGATGTAACCTCCATGAGAATGGGAACAATGTTTTAATTGTCTTTGTTTTCTGGTACCTAGTATAGTTAAAAGCACATGGGAAAATTTGCGTGTTAGGTGAATAGACGCTATCACTTGGCTAAAATTAGGCTCCTTCCCTTATTTCCTCTCTTTAATAAACTCTTCTCCTATAATCAATCTTACAGAGCCTGGCTCAGTTTTCACTTTTTACATAATGTTTTTCGCAACCTTTCTTCCTTTCCTATAGGGAATTAATCACTCCTTTACCTAACTAGCAAGTTTCTCAATCTTTCTGCTGTGTCAGAACTTCTCTTCTTATGTTATTGCAGTTGCTGACATTTATGTCTGTGTGCTGTACTGGGAGCTCCTAAGGTCCACAGATGGGCATATTCATCTTTGAATATTCAGAATTTATGCAGAACTTGGCAAGAAATAGGTACATACCCAACGTGTTGACTGCATAGTTGAATGATTAATTCAATAAATAACAAAAGATCAGTACTGGTTGCAAAAATGTCACTGAATGTAAGTTTTTTGTTGTTAAGAATTAAATCCAATCACCCCAACTGACTGCTTGTTTAACCATCACAACGGTCTATTAACTAGATAGATTTAAGAAAGAGTTAAGGGGGAGTGACATAAGCAAAGTGCAGAATACGGAATTTCAAGAGCCTAAAGAAACCCTGAAAAGAAAGAGCAAAAACTGTCAGCATCAGCTTTGTTGGGACTCTGAAAAAATAATCAAAAGTTTGCTGAAACTATGCAAACACCGAAGAGAGAATCTGTGAGTAAGCACAGTACTACAGCTATGCAGAGTTTTAATGTTGTCTTGCTCCACCCAGCTCTGACGGACAGCAGCATGTTCCTGGTGCAATACAATGCTTCTCAACTTATATTGGGGTTAGATCCCAATAAACACATTATAAGTTGAAAATATCTTAAGTTGAAAATGCAGTTAATATACTTAACTTACAGAACATCATAGCTTACCCTAGCCTACCTTAAACATGTTCAGAACACTTAACATTAGCTTACAGTTGCACAAAATCACCTAAAACAAAGCTTGTTTTGTAATAAAATGTTGACTATCTCATGTAATTTATTGAATAGTGTACTGAAAGTGAAAAGCAGAATGATTGTATGGGTACTTAAAGTATGATTTCTATTGCATGCAAAGTATAAAAATTATAAGTGAAGCCATCATAAGTTGGGAAAAGCTTGTATCTGGTTAGAAAGAAGGGAAGTAGACCTTGTTCCCTAAAAATTGTGTTTGTCTGTTTGACCTGCCTGGGGGTTTGCTGAAGGACTGACAAAATGCTGCTTTTGTTTACTTAACTCAAAACTCAAGGTAGAAAAAATCAGCAAGCAGAGGGTATTGTTCATAATCACTGGAAGGCAAATGAACACACCATTGGTGGCTGGAGCAAACAATTTGACACACCAATAGCCCAGGAAAAAAAGCTAGGGTAATAGTTACTTTGGGAAATAAGGGATTTAAAAAACCTTTACTTGAAATAAGGAATATAGAAAGCCATGTGCATACTTTCAGACTGCTGCTATGATGTGGATGGAGCTGAAGAACATTATACAAAGTGAGCTAATTCAGAAACAGAAAATCTAACACTGCTTGTTCTCACTTATATGTAGGAGCTAAATGAACATGAAGTTGGAAATAATAGATACTGATGATACCAATTAGTGGGGAGATGAGAGGGAGATTTGGATTGAGAAATTTTTTGTTGGGTATCCTGTTTACTATCTGTGGTATGGGCCACCTGAGACCAAATCCCCACCGCCACTCAATGTATCCATGCAACACACATGCACTTGTTCTCTCTGAATCTAAAAAAAGAAAGAAATAAGACTGCTGCTATACCAGGGCATAATGCAAGTTCACAAGAGACTGGAAAATATTCTGAGCTTTTAATTTTGGGTCAATTTAGCCTCAGCACAAGCAGAAAATAAAGGCGAAGGAAGGGTTGTAAATAAACTAGATAAACATTGAGAGAGGACCCTCAGCACAGAGCTAATCTGCAAATACTGAGAGTTCTTTTTCTTGTTTTATTTTGGCTCCTACCCAAGAAAACCTACATCAAACCATTAGTTAATTACAAGTTAACAAAACAGACACTACAAAAGAACACATGTGACAAGGAATACAGTCTTTGAAAAATAGTCTAAAAAAGTTACTAAACAAACAAACAAGTAACTATAAACCATAGCAAGCAACAACAAAAAATCCTGTGTAGGGGAAGAATTTGATTTCTGTTGCTACCCTATTGTAATATCAAAATGATAATTAAAAAATAATTTATGAGACATGCAAAAAATAAGAAAGCATAATTACTTCACAGGAAAAAAACAAATTATCCCAGTGGAAGCACAGACATTGGAATTACTAGATGAATATTTTGAATCAAAAGTCTTAAATATGCATAAAGACCTACAAGAAACCCTGGACAAATAACTAAAAGACAAGAATAGAATAATGCATTAACAATAGAAGACATCAATAAAGAGACCGAACTTATTGAAAGGGGGACCCTGAGAAACCTCAACATAGTCATTTTTGCTTAGACTGACATGTTTTGAATCTAGCACAAGTTAGACATAGATAGATACATTTCCAATAAGCAGCTTTTAGGAAGCATTCAGACATTTTACTGCAGGCCAAGCTGGCAGCCTACTCCACCCTCTCTGAAAATCTCTATCAGATCCAAGACAAGGACAGCCCAACCTTTCAATTCATGCTTTAGCATAATCTGTAAACTTCAGATTCCTTATCGAAAGCAGAAGGTCAAAGATCACCTCTTAGCTGGTCGAAGCCATAGAAATGATAATAAGACTAGCTTTTTGCTAAGGAGCTTATAGATTGGAAGCATCTGACAGGTTTTTGCAGGAAAAACTTATCTCTTGTCTCCTTCCATCTAGTCCACCACTACAGCAGCAATGATGTGATAATCCACACATCTAACTGCTGTCCATCATCTGACATCAGAACCTGTGCTTACCTGTCCCTTTGTGACATGGAGCAGAACACCATCCAATCACCTTAATGACATTCTCCCATCAAAGGGAAGGGTTAAAAGGACTCAACCACAAGCAACCAGCCACTACTGCCTTACTAGATTGGTGTGACTATGTGCTCCAGGAGTTATGACAGCCACCATGTTTGCTGGATTTGGTCCCTTCCTTACCTTGGGGAGGTGAATCTCCTCTTTCTCTCTCGCTCTCTAATTTACTTTCTAAATAAACTATATTTTCTGATCTAACTTCTGTGCAATTCTTTGCATCTTTCATGCGGCATTGAATGGTACACCAGACACCCAGCTCCCACTGGGCCTGACCTAACATTTTGTAGGCCCACTCTGAGAGTGTGGCCTAACATTTTTGGAGGTTCCACCAAGACCTAACACTTATACAAATGAATTGTTCAGGAAAACGGCATTAGGTAGGCAGATAAAGATGATTGAATAAAACCTTTCAGTTATTGCCCCATAGGGATATCAAATTAAACAACAATCCATGAAAGAAAGCACCTTCATAAGAACCCAAAATATTATATAAATCATCACAGTACTTGATTTTAGCATTATAACAAGGAAAGAGACATTGAAGAGGGTAGAAAGGACAATCTTTCATTACCTACACCACCACTCTCCCAAACACAAGTAGTGCAGCCAGAGGAGAGAAACTGTAGGCATAGGAGAGGTGAAGAAAAGTGAATGTTGGACTTTACGTTGGAACTCAGTGTCAGCCTCTCACAGGGGAGCACAGTACAGGGCAGAATTCTGCCAGTGCCCATAGAGGGAATGTTTAGGCAAGTCCTGAGCCAGAGGGGAATTGTTACCCTGTTGGGAGAAACATGAATCCTGACTTATTTTGCTACTGGCTGATTAAAGAAGCCTGGGGTTCCCCCAAAATTTCAGTGGCAGCCAATCCATAGATATTGCCATCCTTGAGTAAGTCCTGGTGTAGCACTGATTTCAGAGGCTGTAGGCTTGGGGTATACTTTCTAAATAAACTATGGAACACCAGCTGTGGAAGCAATAGGAGTGCCTGAGTTACCCCCCCCCCCAATTCCAGGCAGTACAGCATGGATAGAAATGCCTTCTGTTTAGGGAAAGAGGAATGAGTAGAGGAGACTTTGTCTTGTAACTGGGTACCAGCTCAGTCACAGTAGCAAAGCATCAACCAGGATCCTGAGGACCCCAATTCTGGCTGTTGCTCCTAAATAACACTTCTAGAACCACCCCAGACCAGAAAGGAATCTACTGCCTGGTGGGACTGAACTAAGTCTTGGCATAGGCATCATCATCTACTGACTAAAGTGGCTTCAAGCCTTGAATAAACATCAGCAGCAATCAGGCAGCAGCAGCTGTAGGCTTTGGACGAGGCCCAGTACTGTGCTAATGTGGGAGACTGTGCGCTTCAGGTGCAAGTCAGCATGGTAACACCTGTGGCAGCCACAGGAGTACCCATGTGACTCTTTTCCCAACTCCAAGCAGCTTAGTGCAGAGATAAACTTTCCAGTTGAGGGAAGGAGAAGGAAGAGAGCAAGGAAATTTGCATGGGAAACCATGGAATTCTCTCTCACCTTCTCCAAGTCTGTGGGGGTGGGGGGTGAGGGGGGTAGGTGGCACTAGATCTCCAGGAGTTTGCAAGAGTTGAAGTGTATGTAGTCTTAGCACATCCTCTAGTGCTAAAACAGCTGCAATGACCACAGGCTTAGGTAAATTTATATTCATTTCCTTTTGAAGTATTGAAAAGGTCTCACAAGAAGAATTGCAAAGACCAGAATAAATATCTAAATTTTCGATGCCTTAACATTGATGAACATCCACAAGCATCAGGAACATTCAGGAAAATATGACCTCACCAAATGGACTAAATATGGCACCAGTGTCAACCCTGGAACCATGAAAATATGTGATCCCAAACCAGGATCGGTGGCTCAGCCTGTAATCCCGCACATTTGGGAGGCTGAGGTGAGTGGATTGACTGAGCCCGCGGGTTCGAGACCCGCCTGGGCAGTGAGAACTCATCTCTACAATAAATCAAAAAATCAGCCAGGCGTGGTAGTGCACTCCTGTAGTTCCGGCTACTTGGAAGACCGAGGCAGAAGGATCGCCGGAGCCCAACAGGTTGAGGCTGCGGTGGCCGGGAGTGGTCACTGCACTCCAGTTTGGGCGACAGAGTGAGACTCCAACTCAAAAAAAAAAAATGTGATCTCTGAGATAGGGAATTCAAAATAGCTGTTTTGAAGAAGCTCAATGAACTAAAAGAACACAGAGAAGAAATTTATAATTCTATCAGAGAAATTTAATAAAAAGATTAATCTTAAAAATCAAACAGAAATCCTGGAGGTAAAAAATATAATGGGTCAACTAAAATAATGCATGAGAGTGTCTCAATAGCAGAATTGATCAAGCAGAAGAAAAAATTAGTGATCTGGAAGACAGGTTATTTGAAAATACAAAGTCAGAAGGAAAAAATAATGAAAAAGAATAAGGTACACTTAAAATATCAAGACAATAGCCTCCCCCCAAGAAAATCTAAGAATTATTGCCTTTAAAAAAAAGCATAAGGAAAGAGATCAGAGTAGAAAGTTTGTTCAAAGGCATAATAACAGAATTTTCCAAACTTAGAAAATAATATAAGTATTCAGATACAAGAAAGTTAAAGAACACCAAGCAGATTTAACCCAAATAAGAATACCTCAAGGCATATAATGATTACATTCTTGAAAGTCAAGGGCAAAGAGAAGATTCTAAAAGCAGCAAGAGAAAAATAAATAACACATGAAGGAGCATTAATACATCTGGCAACAGACATCTCCATAGAAACTTCACAAACCAAGAGCATGTATTTAAAATGCTAAAGAAAAAAAAGTTTTCAAGAGAAAATGCTATATTTGACACAGCTATTATTCAAACATAAAGGAGAAAGACTTTCCCAGACAAACAAAGCTGAGGAATTAATTACCACAGATTTCGTTTTAACGGAACTGCTAAAGGAAGTAAAGGATGCTAATATGCAATGAGAAATTGACTGAAGGTAGAAAACTCACTGGTAAAAGTAAGCACACAAACAAATTCAGAATATTTTTAATATTGCAATTGTGTGTAAAACATTCATATTTTTAGCGTGAAGACTAACAGACAAATCGATTAAAAAAAAAATTTGTTAAGAGATACACAACAGAAAAAAATATGGATAAAAAGTCAAAAAGTAGGAGAGATGGAATTAAAATGTAGTTTTAAAGTTTTTCCTTTGCTTGTTTGTTTCTATTATTTTCTTTGTGATCAAAGTTAAGTTGTAATTAGTTAAAAATATTTTGTTATAAGATGTTTTCTGAAGCCTCCTGGTGACCACAAAACAAAAACTTATAATGGACACACACACATACAAAAGTATTAAAACATATTATAAGAGAAAATCAATCACTTATCAACAAAAGAAGACAGACAAACAGAAAGAAAGAAAAAGACTTAAAAAAACACCAGAAAACAAATAACAAAATGACAGTAGAAGTTCCTATCTTTCAATAATAACACTGAATATTAATAACCTCAGTTCTCCAATTAAAAGAATGGATTAAAAAAATCAAGATTCAATTATATGCTGCCAACAAGAAATTCACTTCAACTAGAAAGACACACATAGACTGAAAGTGAAGGGATGGAAAAAGATACTCCATGCAAATGAAAACAAAAATAGCAGACATAGCTATAGTAATATAAGATAAAATAGATTTCAAGTCAAAAACCATAAAAAGACACAAAGTATATTATTATATACTGATCAAGGAATTAAGTATTACAAGAGGATGCAGCAATTCTAACATACAGTCAATCAACACTGAAGCACCCAAAAATAAAGCTATAAGGCAAATATTAATAGAGCTAAAGGCAGAGATAGACTGCAATGCAATAACAGTAGGGAACCCTAACACATAACTTTAAGCACCAGACAAATAATTCGGAGAGAAAATCAAGAAACATTGGAATTAAACTATAGTCTGGACCAAACAAACAGACATTTACAGAACATTTCACCCATTGGCTGAAGAATACCTACATTCTTATTATCACCACATGGATCATTTTTCAGAATGGATGAGAATGTTAGGTCACAAAACAATTTTTAACAAAATTTTAAAAAGTCAAAAATATACCAAATATCTTTTCAGGCACAATAAAATAAAATAAAAGTTGAGATTAACAACAAGAGAAACTTTGGAAACTAAACAAATGCATAAAGATTAAACAGTATACTACTGCGTAACCAATGGGCCAATGAGAAATTTTAAAAAATTTAAAAAATTATTGAAGCACATGAAAATGGAAATACAACATATAAAAATACATAAGATACAGCAAAAGAATTACTTAAAAAGTTTACTGTGATCAAAACCTACATCGAAAAGCAGAAAGACTTCAAATAAATAACCTAATGATGTACATTAAAGAGCTAGAAATGTAAGAACACACCAAACTCAAAATTAGTAGAAGGAAAGATAGCAAAGACCAGAGCAGAAATAAATTATTTGAGACTACAGAAACAATACAAAAAATCAAAAAGTGGAGGGGATTTCAAAATGGCTGACTAGAAGCATTTGGCACTTGCCTCCTTCACAAAAAAGAACTAAAACATGGAGTACATAATCACACTTCACATAAAGCATCTAAGAGAGAATACTGAGTTCACCAGAAAAGGAAAAGAAACAACTTAGACACAAAAGAAGAAAGAAGCGAGGCAGCTGGTTTCACTGGGATCAAATGGGAACTTGGAGAGACTCTTCAGTATAGAGAAAAAGTGAAAAATCCCTAGTGGTTCACTTTTTTAGTATGTACTCATGCGAACTTAGCCATAGGAATGTGTTTTGATTCTTGTGGGCCCTGAGACTAGCACAGCTCCCTGGAGACTGTGCAGTAGCATTGCTCTGGAGAGAGCGCTCATGCTGGGCCTCATGCCTCCTATAAGACATGAGCAGCTGTAGCATGGAGCCATTTTGAAAGTTCAGTTCTCACTTGACTGCATCCTGTCCTGGGGCTCAACAGCCCATGCATCTCCACATCCTTGGAGCCCTACTGACATTTCCCCATGTCCACTTGGAGGAAAGTGTGCTATGGTTTTGCTTCTTGGGTGCCCCTAGCAGCAGCTTCGAGCAGGAGTTCTCAAGTTCTGGAAAGCATGCTCTTTGGCTCTCTTTGTCCAAAAGGTCACCTCCTTGGTGTGTTGCACTGTGCATTCCTTGGAGCATAGGATACT
>JAPVLO010002129.1:0-42033 GCA_027257055.1 Cephalopachus bancanus
GGCCTCTTAATTACCTTTCAAAACCCTGTCTTGGTTGGGCTTGGTGACTCAGCCTATCATCCCAGCACTCTGGGAGGCTGAGGCAAGTGGATCGCCTGAGTCTGTGGATTCGAGACCAGCGTGGGCAACTTGACAAGACCTCTACAGTAAAAAATAAAAAATGCCGAGCATGGTAGCACTTACCTGTAGTTCTGGCTATGTGGAAGGCTGAGGTGGAAGGATCGTCGGAGCCCAACAGGTTGATACTGGGGTGCTGGGGTGACTGTGAGTGTTCCAGGAGACAGTGACACTCCTAAAAAAAAAAAACCCTGACCCCCCCTTCCGAGGTATGGGAGGTTAGGACTCCATGTATAAATTTTGGGGGAAAGGGGGCACATTTCTGCCCATAATTGGGCTGATGTCATGTTGGTGGCCGAGATCAGCATGGCAGAGGACACAGCTCCAAGTTATGGGGCTGCCACATTGCTTCTGCTCAGGGCAGGTGGGACAGGCCACATCTGTGAGGGGTCTTGAGGGGTAGCAGGGTAGAGTAGGGGACAGGCTTCCAGGCAAGACTTCCTGGAGAAAGTGGTGCTTGATCAAATCCTGCCATGTGTGGTAGGATCCCTAGAGTTCCGACTGAGTTCTGCCTCAGTTCCTGGGGCTTGGGGCCACTCTCCATGTTAAGAATGTGACCAGGAACCTGGATCAGGCTGGTCCATCCTAGGATAGCTCCCCCACCTTGGCCAGGCCCCAGTGTGTGCCAGTTCCTTCTCAGCTGCTGTGTTGTGCTGGATCAGGGAGGAGAAAGGCATGTCAAATAAGCCAGGGGAGCAGGCCTGCCTTTCTCCCGTCTTCCTAGCAGGGCATACCTTCCTTCACACATGGCTAATTCTGCATGGGCTGGAAGCCCCCTCTTCCCTGAAGCCCACCTCCTTGCACCTGCTGTCAGCCCAATGTTTAGGTCGGCTCTTAGAACAGCAGTTTTCTTTCTTCTTTTATTTTCATTAGCTTTAAGTGGTACACATGGTTTTTGGTCTCAGTTGATGCACAGTACAGTGAGCAAGTCTGGGCTTGGCATGTACCCAGTGGGTGACTTTTTATCCCCCTTTCTGAGTCTCCAGTGTCTGTACTCCATTCTCTCAGCCTTTGCAGATCCCCAAGCTCAGCTCCCACTTACATTGAGAATCTGCCGTATTTGGTTTTCTGTTCCTGTGTTACTTCACTTAGGATGCAGGTCTCCCATTCCATCCAAGTTGCTGTCACAGGCATGATTGCATTCTTTTATATGGCTGAGTAGTATTCCTGGGTGTGTGTGGGTGCCAAAAAAAGTATACACTCTTCTTTTTTTGAGTTGGAGTCTCACTCTGTCACGCAGACTGGAGTGCAGTGGTGGCTCCCGGTCACTGCAGCCTCGACCTGCTGGACTCCGGCGATCCTTTTGCCTCAGTTTTCTGAGTAGCTGGAATTACAGGCATATGCTACCATGCCCGGCTGATTTTTTGATTTACTGTAGAGATGAGGTCTCTCCAAGTTGCCCAAGCGGGTCTCAAACCCATGGGCTCAGGCAGTCACCTCAGCCTTCCAAAGCGTGGGATTACTGGCTGAGCCACCGAGCCCGGTTCACTTTTTTTTTTTAAGTCAGAGTTTCACTCCATTCCCTAGGCTTGACTGCTGTGGCACAGTCACAGCCACCACAGCCTCGACCCACTGGACTTCAGCTATCCTTCCGCTTCAGCCTTCCAAGTAGCCGGAACAACAGGCGTACACTACCGTGCCTGGCTAATTTTTTGATTTTTTTGTAGAGATAAGGTCTTCCCAAGTTGTCCAGGTTGGTCTCAAACCTGCTGACTCAGGCAATCCTCTTGCCTCAGCTTCCCAATGTGCTGGGATGACAGACTTGAGCCACTGCACCTGGTCTGCATACACATTTTCAGAGGTGTTATCTATGTGGTTACTTTTAGTTTGCTGTCATCAGAAGCCTCTGGACGCTGATAGGAGCCACTCTAAGCACCTCCTATAATGGCAGACATCAAACATGACTTGTGTTCATGTTGTGTTATCAGTATAGATTATTGCAGTTTTAATGTGTAATATGAAATATTAATCTTAAAATATATGTACATTTTTGACATCATATACATGTTTGCATATGTACTTTTTCATTATCACTGATCAACTGATGGATATTTAGATGAACTCCACATCCCTGCGATTGGGAACAGTGATTTTCTTTTTTTGGTTGTTGTTTTTTAAAAATTGTTTTTCTTTATTTTAAAGATATATGGTACAATTCAGGGTTAGGTATACAAATGTTCATTATGCAGCTACCCTTGTTGATGAGGTGTGCCCCTCCCTCCACTGGCAGTTTTCCTTGACTCCCAATCCCACCCCCCTCCTCTGGCAGTTTCCCACTATTGCCAATTCCTTTGTTATAGTATTATGATAGTTGTTCAAGATCCGCTTATGAGTGACAACACATGGTACTATTTGTTATTTCTGTGATAGATCATTGAGTATGATTGACTCGAAATCCATCCAAGTTGCTTCGAAGTCCATATGTTTGTCCTTCTTTATGACTGCGTAATATTCCATTTTGTATATGTACCACATTTTTTTTTCCAGTCCAGCTTCGATGAGCAGCATGCTGGGTTTCAAGTTTTTGCTATTGTGAATAGAGCTGCAACAAACATGCATGTACAGATATCTTCTTTGAAGAATGATTTGAGTAGAATCCCAATAGGGGGATTGCTGGGTCAGATCGAAGGTCAATTTCTAGTTCTTTCAGAATTCACCACACTGTCTTCCAAAGAGGTTACACTAGTTTCATTCCACCAGCAGTGCGGAAGTGGAACAGTGATTTTCTAACATCTCACTAGAACCCGGATTCCTCCAATAATCCTCTTCACTTCCATAGGTCACCATGGAGGCTGCTCTCAGGCCTGTGTCTGTGACCTTGACCCTGAGTTTAAATGTCTATAAAGCACCAGGATAGACTCTGGGATCTCTGTGCATTGAGAACTGGTGTATTTTATACATTCAAATGCACAAAATAAATGCCTCCTGTGTGTTTAACATACAGGGTGTCACTCCGAGACTCCATTTGAATAAAAACATTTTTTTGCAGGTGGGGGTGAAATGAAAATATTTTAGGCCAGCTGTCAGCCAGTGGAAGCTCTCCCTTTTTATGGGTGAGCTGCGAGGGCTTGGCAACTCTGGCCTTGACACAGGTGACTTCGGTTGGGAGGTTTCTGCTTGTTTATTTTTATTACACCTCGTCTCTCCCGGGTCAGCTTTCACATTTTCATGGTGCCTGAAAGCATTCATGAGGAGGAAAATTGATCTGCCTCTCCATCAGGGGTGTTAGAGGACTAGTGAGTCTTTTAAAGATTTTATATCTTCTTGGAGCAATTCGGCAGCAACATGCCACATTCTTTGCTGAAAGCGCTTTGACTGTGTTCACCTTTCCTTTCTTCCTATTAATAGCTGTCCCAGCAGGGCTGATGACAGAAACATACACAAAGAGTCATTGAACTTCAGTGACCTGGGGTTTCACAGCTCTCCTCCCTCCCTCCCTCTCCCAGAGGTTAGTTTCACCAGAAACCCAGGGTGGTGAGCAACTTTTTGTTCTCTGACCTGGGGCTGACTTGTCCTAAGGAAGCCGGGATTTCAGATCACCTTTTGACCTTGACTTTCATTCCCTCTTCTGTGATGCCTCCCTCATTCTGGTCCTGAGGAGTGGGGGGGATGCAGGAGAACACAATACCTTCCTCCAACCCCCCATCCCAGTTGCTGACAGATAAAATTCAGGGCTCCCAGCCCTGTTCGAATGTCGAATGGGCAACAAATCGTTTTTTAGTATAAATATATCCCATGTGATTGTTTGGGACATACTTATGGTGAAACACCAACCTCTTGAGTCTGAAATGTACATGTCACTGATGCCCTATGTCTTCCTGACACCCTCTGTGTTTCCCAGAAGGGTGTACCCAGGAGTTGTTAATCACTAAATGTTTTCCCAGGCATCAGATGTCTGCTATTCCCGGAAGCTGCTAACTGGGTTACTCAAGCTCCTTATTAAGATCAAGACCTCCCGGTCAGGTCTCTGGCCTCCTGTTTCCAGGGCTGTTCTGGAAAGAGCTGGTAGACATGACCCAGCACTTTCTTTCTTTTCCTCCCTCTTCTGCATGCATTCTCTGTCCTGGGGTCCTTTTGTACTGAAGTTTGGCAGCAGATGTGCCTGTCAGTGACTGTCATCCCCAAAGTCACTGCGAGGGTGGATGACAGGTGTCCTTGTGGGGGCTGATGAGCTGCCGGCTGTGTTTCTGGACTTGGGCGGTGAGTTGAGCCTGGCAGAAATGTCCTCATACCCCACCTTCCTTTTTCTTGCTAGAAAGCAGACCCCGGGGCTAGGCACACCCATACAAACTGTGTGTCTACCCCAGATCATGAACTGCGATCTTTTGGGTCCTGCAAAGGGGTCCGTAAAAAAAAAAATCAGTGAATTTCCAGCATGTGTAGATTTCGTGGTTTTGCCCCAGATCTGACTAATCTCAGGAATACTTGCAGGTCTGGCAACACAGGTCCGTGCCCCTGCCTACCAGCAGTGGCTGGAGTGGACTTGAGGCTGCCTGGCTGGCTTAGGGACCCCACTCTGCCAACGTCTCCCCCTTTTTCCACATCCCATGGGCTTCTTCAATCGACAGTCCTGGCTCTCATCCTGAATACGTTCACTGACTGCCCACTCATCTGAGGGAGACTTCCTATGCCTGGCCCTCAGGGAGGGGCTTGGGCCTGGGAACCATCTTGTCTGAATTTGGAAGTTGGATGTCATCTGACCTGGGTGGGGATGGAGTACATGTGTGTCACATCTGCTATGTGCCAGGGCTCAGCCTGGGGCTGTCACACCCATTTTTCAGATGCCAACGCCGAGGTTGGCCCCACAATGGTACCAGGTCCAGGCTTGCACCACCCGGAAGCCCGCATGCCTTCTGTGAGTTGGGCTGGTGCAAAAAGGCAGGTGTTCATCCCCTGTGGGAAGAGCCATGGGCAGCACGTGTGCCTACCTGGAACCATGCCTCCACAAACACACTCACCTCACCTTGTGCCTTGCTGTCCACAGCCCAGTGATGCCCCATCAGGTATCACCCCCCCGTGTGGACACAGTGCTGCCCCATCGGTCTTCATTCGTTGTTGTCTTTCTCTCAGACCCTGCTGGGTTGGGAAGCAGTGCAGGCAGAGGGGGCGGGGAGGAGCATGTCTTAAGGCAACCAAAGCTGCTCTGAGCTCACCTGAAGCCACTAGAATCTTGGAATAGCAAAACTTGATGCTGGGATACACATTGCCATTCATCATTAATTGCTAATCCACCCACCCATCTGTCTGTCCATTTAGCCGTCATTTATCCCCTTAGCCACTCACTTATCCAGGCAACTATCCAAGCAGCTATCCATTCATTCATCCATTCATCCATCTATTCATCTGGTATCCATCCACTCACCCAACCAGCCAATCACTCATCACTCATCCATCCACCTGTGTATCCATTCATCCATTCATCCATCTTCCATTCCCACGCAGCCAACCATCCATCACTCATTCATCCATCTATCCATCAGTTTATCCATCATTCATCCACTCACCCATCCAACGAACCAATCATCATTCATCCATCCATCCATCCACCTAGCCATTCATCCATCATTCATCCACTCACCCGTCCACCCAGGCAACCATCCATCACACTTCCATCCATTGATCCATCTGTCCATTCATTTATCCATCATCCATCCACTCACCCATCCAGCCAACCACTCATCACTCCTTCATTCTTCCATCCATCTATCCATTCATCCATCATCCATCCACTCACCTGTCCACCCAGGCAACCATTCATCACACATAACTCCATCCATTTATTCATTCCTTCATCCATCATCCATCCACTCAACCATTCATCCATTTATCCATCCATTTACTTATCCGTTCATTTGTTCACTATCCATCCACTCACTCATCTTGTGTCCTTCATGACCTCTCAGATAGTCAATGCCATACGTCTCCTGCTGTCCCAGTTAGTGCAGGATATAGACCCTTAGCCAGAGGGGAAATCGTGGTTGCCAGGTGGGCAGGGTGGGCCCAAGGGGTGGAGCCTGTGATTTTTCAAGAGAAGACTAAAATCCAGATGTTAGTGTGAAATCCAAGTGTTCAGAAGTCTTATAAAGGCTACTCACATTTGAGGGATTAGATGGCAAGAAATGGGCAGTCCTCTCTCTCTCTCTCACCTCTCTCTCTCTCTTTCTCTGCTTGCTCAATCATGTGTGCTTTGTGGAGTATCTGAGCCAGAGAACTGAAATATTCTCAACCTCCCCCTTTCCCCCACAGCATGTCATGAGTCCCCAGTAGAATGCAAAGCAGGGAATTGTGTCGGATAGAAGGACATGGGCCCAAAGGGCTGGGTGTGTGTCCATGGCTGGTATCTGCCTGTAGATGTAAGCAGATGCTACTCTGAGGGTGATGAGGATGAGAGAAGGCCATGTGGGTCAAGGTGAACCTCAGTACCCAGCCCACAAAGAAGAGGTGTGTGCTGGAGGATAAAGCCACACCCCACCTTGAGGGGATTACTCATGTGTAGTTGATGCACATTAAATATATTTTAATGTATAGCAGAAACTAAAGAGAATTTTAAGCTATTGTTGTTTTATAATCACTAATGCTATTATTATCCTCACCTCCCACTCATGGAAATACTTGGCAGCAGACATATATTGCATTAGGAAGAATCTTTTAGGTATCTTGCTTGTCATGTCCTCCCTCCCTCCCTGCCTCCCATCTATTTAGCTACCCACCCATCCAACCATTTATCACTCATCTATCCGCCCATTCAACCATTAATCACTCATCCATCCATCCATCTGTCATCATTCACTCACTCACCCACCCAGTCAATCATTTATTCAACCATCCACCCATCATCCATCCACTTGGCCCACCATTTATCACCCATCCGTCTATCTAGCCATCCATTCATCATCTATCTACTCACTCATCTATCCACCCAGCTAACTGTTCATCAACCATCCATCCATCCATCGATCCATCATCCATCACCTCACTCACCCACTCAGCCAATCATCCATTCAACCATCCATCCACTTACTCATCCACCCAGCCAACTATCCATTTGTTCATCATCTATCCACACAGCCACCTGTTCATCACCCATCTATTCATTGATCTACACACCATCCATCCTCCATTCCTTCACCTTATTATTTTTCCTCCTACCCTTCTAGCTTCTGTAGCTGAGGGAAAGGGATGGTAGCTAAAGGTAGCTGGAAAATTTGTTACACAGATTCCTCTGGCACTGACTCTGGACTGATAAGCGTCGAATGCCATCTCCAGTGATGAACTTTTGTCTTTCCTGGAAGGAGGGGGGACACCTTTGTAACTATGTGTCCTGCTCTGAGGCAGATATGGGGGAGGCAGATATGGGGGAGGGCAGGAGCTCTTGTACTTGTTTCTTCTCAGTTGCCTCCAGCTCAGAACAACCCTGATGCTAAGTTCACATTTTGGGGTGGCATCCTCTGTTACCTGTGCTCCCACCCCTCCTTCCTTAATCTACCACGAAGGGTTTCCCACAGAGAAAGAAAGACATAGAAAAGAATACAGCAAATATTTGTGCCCCCAGCTTTGCCCAAGCCTGACATTTTGTCGTGTTTGCTGCAACTGTTTTAAGGAAATAAATGGCTCAAGTAGCCTGGCAAGTGCCACCAGCCCCTTACTTCCTCCAACAAAAAACCTTTCTCCTGTTTTTCTGGGTGACAGCTTCTGCGCTGTTCTAGTGGATGATGATAGACATATGCAGTCTGTAGGGCTGTGCTGAGTCTTCCTGATCTTTCTCTGGAAGTGATAGCATATTGCATGACTCCTGCAGATCGCCTTCTCTTTGCTGAGTCATATATTTTGGGGGCACATCCGTATGCACCCTAGGTTCATTCATTCTCACGGCTATGGAGTCCATGGGAAGAAGAGACTGCAACTTGACCAAGCAGTCCTTAAATGATTAGGGTGGCTATAAATCCCCATTTGCTTAGCACAGCACTGTACGTTGTACAGGGGACACCCTTGTACACCTTTCCATGTGCACGTGGCCTTATCCTGACTTACAGAATTCATGCAGAAGTGGAGTTGCTGGTTCAGTAAGACACACCCTCCACCAGGTCCCTGGCATTCATACTAACTTCTAGCCAACACCTTATGCACCCCTGCCACACAGAGTTGGAGGGTGTCACAGATGCGGTCACCACACAAGGGTGGCCCGCTACCAGAGTTCGTTCTGTGTCCCTCTTGCAGCCCACTCAAAGCCCTGGCCTCAGGTGGCCATTGGTAACATGAGCTGGGTCTTTCCTGGGTGACTTTCTTTGCACTTGACCTAGAGGAAGTGGCCCTCCAGCTGCCTCTGCCTCTCGGGGGCCCCTGGGCCTCCTCACCTGTCAGCTCATGACTGTGGGTTCCCCTCCACTCCCAGCTCTGGAGATCTTTTGGGTTCTAAGCCTGGCCCTGCCTTTGGGTTCTGTTTTTATATGGCGCCTGTCACTGCTCTGTCTTTGAAGCACATGGTGATGTGACAGTACGAACCCGCCACCGTCCTGACCCAATGCCTGCCTTCCTGTCTGTCCTGGGGCTCCGTCCTCAAAGAAAAACAAAAGACAGCTTTTTCCTCTTATCCAGGGAAGCTTCAAACACCCTTGCAGGCCTTCATCTGATCTGTGTAGACCACGGTCATCCCTAGTTAGTTCGAGTGCCTTTTTTGTGCCTGGGTTTCATGGTGCCAGGGCCAGAGCGCAAAGGGCCTCCCCTGTCCCAGCTGCCGCCACTCTCTCTGGCTTCTGCCTTGGGAAGGAGTAGACAGTGGCAACTCACCTCCAGGGTTCTGAGCATATGCATGGGGCCATCATCTGGTGGACACACCACAAACACAGCCTGTGGGACTGAGCCTGTGTGTGCCAGTACCCGTCTGCCTCCTTCCCCTGGGTCTTCTGTCATTTTCAATCATTCCTTTGTCATTTTCGCTCTTCCCTTTGTCTTCCTGCCACCCGCAGACAGGCAGCCATGCCATGCAGCCCGACATCCAGCGAGAACGAGATGGCCCAGAGCTTCTCCAATTATTCTGTGGGGTCAGAGTTGGACAGCTCCAAAGAAGAGACCATCTGCAACACAATCTGAGCCACCGCGGAGAATCGGGTGGTGCCAGGATGGAGGAGAGCCAGGGCAACATGCTGGTCATCCGCGTCATCATCCAGGACCTGCAGCAGATGGTGAGCCCCGCGACCAGCACTCTGCCCTGTCTTCCGCCCTGTGGTCACATCTGGGCCATGTTACTTGCGGTTTGAATGCCAGAGGGCTGCTCTGGTCCACCTAGGATCCGTCCCCACGATCCCCACGTTGTGTACCCTCTTTGCTCCAGACTTCTGTCTCTTCCTCCCGGGATTCCTCCCGGTCCCAGCTCCCTGCTGGGATCACATCTGTTTCTACCTTGATCACAAATATTGAGCACCTACTACATGCCAGCTCAGGGGGCATGGTGGCTTATGCTTGTCATCCCAGTTCTGTGGGAGGCCTGGGCAGGAGGATTGCACGATGCCAGGAGTTTGAGACCAGCTGGAGCAACATAGTGAGACCTCATCTCCACACACACACACAAAAAATTAGCTGAGTGTGGTGGCTTATATATCTGCACTACTCGGGAGGCTGAGGCAGAGGGATTGCTTGAGCCCAGGAGTTCAAGACCAGCCTTGGCAACATAGTGAGACTCTGTCTCTAAATTTTATCTATCTATCTATCTATCTATCTATCTATCTATCTATCTATCTATTTAATTATTTCGAGTTGGAGTCTCACTCTGTCACATAGACTGGAGTGCAGTAGCCGCTCCCGGCCACCGCAACCTCGACCTGCTGGGCTCCGGTGATCCTTCCGCCTCAGCCTTCCAAGTAGCTGGAACTACAGGAGCGCGCTACCACGCCCGGCTAATTTTTTGGTTTATTGTAGAGATGAGGTCTCACCAAGTTCCCCAGGCAGGTCTCGAATCCGCGGGCTCAGGCAATCCACTCACCTCAGCCTCCCAAGGCACGGGATTACAGGCTGAGCCACCGAGCCCGGCCTAATTTTTTTGTTTTAAATTAGCCAGGTATGGTGGTGACTGTAGTCCCAATTACTTGGGAGGCTGAGGTGGGAGGATCACTTGAGCCCAGGGTTTTGAGACTGTGGCGAACTGTGATTGCACCACTGCCTGGATGACACAGCAAGACCTTGTCTTTAAAAGTAAATAAATAAAAATTGTAATGTTAAGCCGGGCTCGGTGGCTCAGTCTGTAATCCTATGCCTTTGGGAGGCTGAGGTGAGTGGATTGCCTGAGCCCGCGGGTTTGAGACCCGCCTGGGCAATTTGGCGAGATCTCATCTCTACAATAAATCAAAAATTAGCGGGGCATGGTAGCACGCACCAGTAATTCCAGCTACTTGGAAGGCTGAGGTGGAAGGATCACTGGAACTCAGCAGGTCGACGCTGCGGTGGCCAGGAGCGGCCACTACACTCCAGTCTGGGCGACAGAGTGAGACTCCAACTCAAAAAAAAAAAATTGTAATGTTTATGCCTATCCCCCAGAATCCATGAATAATGGGGATTGAATGGATTTTGAAAATATTGACTTGTTCCTTTGGGGCTTGAACGCACTTTTCCTTTGTATAATATATATATATGTATATATATATATATTTTTTTTTTGAGTTGGAGTCTCACTCTGTCTCCCAGACTGGAGTGCAGTGGCCGCTCCCGACCACCGCAGCCTCTATCTGCTGGGCTCCAGTGATCCTTCTCTGGAGCCTCAGCCTTCCAAGTAGCCAGAATTACAGGCATGTGCTACCACACCCGGCTGATTTTTTGATTTATTGTAGAGATGAGGTCTCACTGCCCAGGCGGCTCTCGAACCCGCGGGTTCAGGCAATTCACTCATCTCAGCCTCCCAAAGGCGCGGTATTACAGGCTGAGCCACCGAGCCCGGCTAATATATATATATTTTTTAGTTGGAGTCTCACTCCGTTGCCCCGACTGGAGTGCAGTGGCACACTCATGTCCACCACAACCTCGACCTGCTGGTTCCGGTGATCCTTCAGACTCAGGCTTCCAAGTAGCCAGAACTACAGGTATGTGCTACCACGCCCGGCTAATTTTTGATTTATTGTAGAGATGAGGTCTCGCCAAGTACCATGGCTGGGTCTCAAACCTACGGGCTCAGGCAATCCACTCATCTTGGCCTTCCAAACACTGGGATTACAGGCTGAGCCACCGAGCCCAGCCCCTATGTATAATATTTTAAGTCGCGCTTTCCTCCCTGGTCCTTGGAATGTTGTTCAGTTGTCTTCTTACCCTGAATGTTACTTTTCTTTTTTTTTTAGTGAATCTCCCTCTGTCACCCAGGCTAGAATGCAGTGTCACATTCAGGCAATCCTCTTGCCTCAGCCTCCTCAGTAGGTGGGACTATAGGTGCATGCCACCATGCCCAGCTAATTTCTTGATTTATTGTAGAGTCGAGGTCTCATCAAGTTGCCCAAGACTGGTCTCGAAGCCCTGGACTCAGGCCATCCTCTCACCTCAGCCTCCCAAAATGCTGGAATACCAGGCGTGATCCACGGTGCCCAGCCTGAACGTGACTTTTAATACCTGTGAGGGTCACCTGATATATGTTTTCTATCACATGTGACTTTTTAAAAAATTGAATTCCTAAAGAATTGATTTCCATTTGTAGACCAACAAGGTTTGGTGTTGGCCATCCTTGGTTTTTCCCAGTTGAACTTCCTATCCATGGACTCTGTGTGTCCTTCTGTGTTACTGGTTGGGCCATCTGTTGCGAGATGGTCATTCTTCTTCAGTTTTCCATTCCTGGAGCTGTGACCTTTTCCCTAATTGCTTTCATCCTCTGCCTTCTTTCTTGTTTGCAGTGGGCTAGATGCTGTTCCTTGTGATTTTTCATTTATGACGAGCATGTTATTTTGACTCTCCATCTCTATCCGTAAACCTGTGCGTGCTCCCTTGTTGAAACTGATTCTTTGGGTTGCATGTTTGTTTGGTAAGTTTTTCTGTTTTATTATTTTCCTCCCTGGCACAAAGAGTTCTTGGAGATGCTTTTTCTTTGGATCATGGTGCATTTTCACCCAGATCTGAGATGCGGACGCTGCTGTCTGCATGCCGCCTTGTGACCTGTTTGTCTTGTGTTTTTCTGAGTCACATCTTCATTAGCTCTGTGCTGGGTTCCCTTCTCATCTCGTTCCAGCTGGGTGTCACCCTCTGGGTCTTTTCTGTTTGTTCTTGTAGTGTGTAGTGAATCTCCCTCGACTTCCTCGTTAAGTTAGATTTGATGGTTTGTTTACCTCTCTGAAGGATCAGGCCCGGGAATGAGTCTGTGGATGTGGAAGACCCAGGCTTCCTTCCTCTCCTGAGATGTTCCTAAATTCATGGGGGGTTCACCTCCCTGGTGGGGGTCATCTCATCTTTTGTCAAGGACACCGACCCTCGACCCTCGGTGAAGGGTGCAGGGAACAGTCAGAAGGGCATCTCCCGAGATGGCGCTAAACACTACATAGAACCAAACAAAGACAACAGAGGCCCTAAGCTCCAGCTTTTCCCGTGCACGTGAAACTTAAACCTGTGCTTAAATAACTTCTCCCTATAGGAATACTACCTCATAGTCTCCTCCAATAAAACCCAAACACGGCACTGGCCAGCCCCTGCCAGGCCCATAAATATACCCCTCTCCCTGCATAACTCTCTCTTTCCCTCTTTCTCTCTCTCTTACACTCTCTCCCCCTCTCTCTTTCTCTCTCCCGCCTCCCTCTCTCTCCCTCTCTCTCATTCTCTCTTTCTCTCTCCTTCCCTCTTTCTCTCTCACTCTCTCTGTCTCCTGTCTCTCTCTCACACTCCCTCTCTCTCTCTCATTTTTCCTCGGTTATACTCCCTTCCTATAACTGCCCCTTTAATAAATATCTTGGTTCTGGCCGGGTGTGGAGTCATTACTGGCGCCGAAGTCCTTTCACTCGGGGCATACCCTGTTCAGCCAGGATCCCTGCCAGGAACTCTCCTGGGAAGCCAGCCCCGGCCACCTCCCCTGGTCTCCCTGTTTCTGCCAAGTCTGAGGAGGAAAAGAGAAGGACCCCGTGTGGTCACCCATGCAGGTGGGAAGTTCTGATTTCCGTCTTCTCAAGGGTACCACTTCCTGGAATGAGGGTGATGTTGGGAGTTTTCCCACCGGAACTTGCATTTTTCCCTGGGTTGTCTGAGAGGGGAGAGGCCCTATATGGACTGAGACCTTTGTGATGCTGACATGGGTCATCTGGGAATGGGAGTAGCCAGGTGGCTTCACCTTCCTAAGAGGCTCAGGGTAACCTGGTATCCCAGAACTAATCCGGCCATGCTGCAAGCCCCAGGGACCACCTCTGTGCCACAGAGAGGCTCTTCCTGGCATTGGGCTGTGGCCTTTTCCTCCTCTGGGTACTTTGTGGGGTGGTTTTTGTATATTGGGTCCCTTGGCCTGACCTTCCTGGCCCCTGGGTGCTACATGTCCCCACATCAGCCTCCCAGCAGCAGAGACCCTGTGACCTCCGCCGGTTTGACCTATCCTCACACTGCAGGGTTTTACCCATTCAGTCCTCTTTATTTGTTTATTATTTATTGTTTTTTTGAGTTGGAGTCTCTCTCTCACCCAGGCTAGAGTGCAGTGGCCCAATCACGGTTCACTACAGCCTCGACATCGGGGGATCAGGCGATCCTCCCATCTCAGCCTCCTGAGCAGCCTGGACTCCAGCTGCATGCCACAACACCTGGATAATTTATTGATTTTTTTTTTTGAGTTGGAGTCTCACTCTGTTGCCCACACTGGAGTGTAGTGGCCGCTCCCGGCCACCATAGCCATGACCTGCTGGGCTCCGGTGATCCTTCCACCTCAGCCTTCCAAGTAGCTGGAACTACAGGTGCACACTACCACACCCGGCTAATATTTTGATTTATTGTAGAGATGAGGTCTCACCAAGTTGCCCAGGTGGGTCCCGAACGATTTTTTTTTCTTTTGGTAGAGATGAGGTCTTGCTATATTGCCCAGACTGGTCTCAAAACTCTTGGGCTCAGGCAACCTTCTTGCCTCGGCCTTCCAAAGTGGTGGGATTACAGGTGTGAGCCACCATGCCTGGCCTCAACCACTTTTATTTCTTGTTCTTGCTTATTGGTACTAGAGGGATGGCGGGGATGGGGAAAGTTCTCTCTTGGATTTCAGGCCCCAGACTTCACAGTCCAGATCAGAAAGGGAGGCGGCTCCTGTCAGGCACAGACCCCGGCATCGTATGCCCCTGTGAACCCATTTCACATGTGGACAAACCTGTGCTCTGTAACTGTACTGAGAGAGAGGTGTGCTCGTGACTTCTGTTATGTTCTCACGTGCCAGGCACAGTGTCACAGTCTCTGTGCATTTTCCCTGTTCTTGTGGCAGCCCTGAGACAGGAAGCATTTGTGAGCAATTGTTGAAACTTGACATACCTGCACAGAGGGCAATGCCACATATGACCCCTCAGGTACAGGGACAGCTGGGACACCAGCCCACCCGGAAGCCCCTCCAATTCCCTCCCAGCACGAGGTGGGCTTGTGATTTATCCCAGTTCACTGCTAGGGACATGGAAGGTCAGACCCCAGAGCCTGTGGGAGGAAGAACAGGCATTGGAGGACACATGGCCTAGGTCACTGCCACACATTGGGAGGAGGACCTGGGACTGCCTGGTACCTGGGCCTGATTTTCACCCATGGGTTGTATCCACCCTGAGAACTTGACTGGAGGGCAGTACTGTGTGGAAATAGTCCCAGGCCATGGTCATCCTGGGATGCACAGAGCCCTGTCCCACCCCCTGTGTTCGCTGTGTGCTTTTGTGCAAGGGTCTGCAGTTCTCTGAGCCTTGGTTCCATCTGCCCAGGGGTGGCACGCCTCTTGAAACTGGCCATCATAGGCTGGCTTCAAACCCGGTGCTGAGTGTGCAGTGAACTTGCATCCAGTGTCCATCACCGTGACCTTTCTCCTTCTCCCTCTGCTTGCCCTGTGCACACTTGTGCTCTCGTTGGCTGCCTAGCGAAGAGAGGAGAGTCTCTCTGGCCATCTTAGCCATCTGGTGTTGGTGAAGGGGAGAGACGAGGGCATTGGGGATCAGGGAGCATCCCTATGGTGGCCGGATGGTGAGGGCCACACAGGGAAGCAGACCCAGCCCCGCGCCTCTTGTCTGGGAAGCCTGAGTTCTGCCTCCCTGCCTGTGTGACCCCTTCCTTGCAGAGTGGTCTTCACCGTGATGCTGGGGGACGCTTCTGTCCCTCCACACGTCACTGGTTCTTTGTGCCAGAGATTTTGGGCACCTGTAGGGGTGACTGATGGGTGGCGTGTCCCCTCCAGGCCTCGAACTGTGATTCCCTCCAAGAGGAATGCCTTCCTAGGGTCTTCTGGAACCTTCTGAAGACTGCTTCTCTTCACTTTGTTCAAGAGAAACAAAACCCCTGGAAGCTGAGGGCAAAAATCCCACAAGTGTGAGCTCTGGCCACAAAGCAGACATTGTTCCCACATGAAGTCCCCTGTAGGGATGACTCCTGTGTGTAGCCAGAGACACGAGATGGTTCCTGGAACCCTGCCCGGAATGGCTAGGAGGTAACTGCTTTTGAGTGTGTTCCTTGGGGCCCTGTGCTTGCCTGCTAGGAACCGAGTTGGAGACGCTTCTGGGGTGTCCCTCTCACGCCTTCACTGTGGCTGCCCGCCGCATTGTGGTCCAGATCTGCTCATTCTTGCTGAGTGGCTGCTGTTTCCAAAGTGAGACCCTGGTGGTATCAGAGCTCTGAGCCTCTGCGTATGGGCCTCTCCTGGTCTTAGAACCCTGCCAAGCACTCTGACCTTGGTGATGTCTCAGCGGGGGAGGTTAGGTAGGGGTTGTTGGTGGCAGGGGATAGTGGGCAGGCTCTGGGCACAGGGAGGGCATCTCTCTGTGGTCTCAGATGCACAGTGCAGTGTGTGCTGGCACTGGACATCCAGCCAGTCTTAGGAAACAGCGGCGTGAGCCAAAGTCAGTGTGACTGGTGGAGAGTCCTCTTGTTTGTATTTCTGGAGGATGTGAACAAGCAAGAGGCAATGACGCTTGGCCCCTGTGGTTTGTGGTTTTTAATCCACACTGAGCACAGGGGAATATATGATAAAACAGCGATGCCCTTCGGGGCTCTCCTTGGGTGTGTCTGACCTCAGCCTCTGTCTTCACCTCCATGTCTGACCTCGGCCCTCATGTCCCCTTCCTGTCTGGCCTTGGCCTCCATGTCCCCTCCATGTCTGGTCTCAGTCCATGTGTCTCCTCCATGTCTGACCTTGGTCCCAAGTCCCCTCCATGCCAGGCCTCGGCCTCCTTGTCCCATCTGTCCGCCCTCCCTAAGAAGCGGCACTGGACAGCCCAAGTGTGGACCACATAGCCCGTCTGAATGAGTTGACAGAGATTCAGGGCCTGGCCCACCTCCTGGGAGATGCTTCAGGAAAATGAGTGTCCCCTTTTGTGCTTTAATAGAAGCACATGAAATGAAAGCATCTTCAGATGGGATATCTCACTCAGGAGAAAGTGTTTCTGCTGCTGGCCTGACCCCTCGGAGACAATATATTGCATTCATCCATCTTCTCTCTGTCTCTGTTTCTCTCTCTCTCTTTGTCTCTGTGTGTCTCTCTCCATCTCTCTTATTCTAGTATCTGTCTCTGTTTCTAATTGTCTCCTACTCTGTCTCTATCTCTCTTTCTGTCCCTCTCCCTATCTGTCTCTATCTCTCTGTCTCTGTCCTCTCTCTCTCTTTGTCTCTCTGTCTCTCTCTGTAACTGTCTCTCTCTGTCTCTGTCTCTCTGCCACACTCTGTCTAGCTCTCTGTCTCTGCCATTCTCTGTCTCCATCTCTCTTTGTTTCTGTCTCTCTGTCTCTGTCACTGTCTGTCTCTGTCTTTCTGTCTCTGTTCCTCCCTCTCTGTCCCTTGGTCTCTGTCACTCTCTGTCTCTGTAACTGTCTCTATCTCTCTTTGTCTTTTTCTCTCTGTCTATCTCTCTCTGTTTCTCTGTCTCTGTCTCTCTGTCACTCTCTCTCTCTGTCTAGCTCTCTATCTTTGTCCTCTCTGTCTCTCTGTCTCTATCTCTCTTTGTCTCTGTCTCTCTGTCCCTCTCTCTTTGTCTCTCTGTTTCTCTCCATAATTGTCTCTATCTCTCCCTGTCTCTCTCTCTGTGTCTCTCTCTGTTGCTGTCTCTCTCTGTCTACCTCTGTCTTTGTCCTTCTCTCTCTTTGTCTCTCTGTCTTTATCTCTCTGTTTCTGTCTCTGTCACTCTCTGTCTCTTTCTCTCTGTCTCTGTCCCTCCCTATTTCCCTCTCTATGTCTCTCTGTCTCTGTCTCTGTCTCTCTCTGTCTTACACAAACACACACACACACACACACACACACACACACACACCACACACAGTCAGCCCCACCCGGTCTCTGACTCTCAGCCTTGCCAGGAGGCTCTGCTGTGCCTGCCCCCAGCCCCACCCCCACTGACAGAGACACCCCCATTCCAGCACCTGCTTCCTGATGGCTTCTCAGATCGGCTCAGTTCCCAAGTGACCTCGGCCCTCCCTCAGGCAATCACCCTTTTTTTCTGCTCATCGAGGGCACGTGGTTGTCATGGTCATTACCCTGTGTTGGAGCTTGCCTGTGCTTTCTGATGCTAGGATCCCCGTCTTTCAGCCTCTGCACCCACCTTCTCCTTCTCATCCTTTCCCTGAGTCATGCCTCCACCGCCACCCCACACCACACCCTGCATTCTGCAAAAACCATGTGGCAGTCCCTGTCATGACAGAGAGTTCTGGAAGGCAGGTACAAACATGACTGGTCCCCATCACGAGTGCCATGCTGTGCACAT
This sequence comes from Cephalopachus bancanus, assembly GCA_027257055.1. Classification (NCBI taxonomy): domain Eukaryota; kingdom Metazoa; phylum Chordata; class Mammalia; order Primates; family Tarsiidae; genus Cephalopachus; species Cephalopachus bancanus. The sequence continues at coordinate 17,972 of JAPVLO010002129.1, forward strand.
ATCTGATTTGTACCCTTGGCCTCATGAGGTGAGAGGGTGCATCTTCTTTGAGGAGTCAGTGGAGCCCACACTTTTGGGAATGTGGCAGCTTGCATGGCCATGGTCATGAGTGGCAGCCACTTAATCCCACACCAAGGAGGGTTGTGCTTGGCTCCCTGGGCTGGGTTTTTCCAGGTAGGAGGTGGGCTCTGGGAAGTTTCGCCCTCTGCTGTGTTCCTGCACACCTTCAGGACAGTGGGTGAGTGGGCATCAGGTGGGCTCTGGGCTGTGGCGGAGGGCTGGCTTGGCCATGCCTGGATCCCTGTGGCCTCCCTGGTGCTCCCAGGCCCACAGCTCATCTCACCTCTGGCAAAGGACCTTTGGGAGGCTGAGGTGAGTGGATTGTCTGAGCCCCGCTTGGGCAACTTGGCGAGACCTCATCTCTACAATAAATCAAAAAATCGGCCGGGTGTGGTAGCGCATGCCTGTAATTCCGGCTACTTGGAAGGCTGAGGTGGAAGGATCGCCGGAGCCCAGCGGGTCGAGGCTGCGGTGGCCGGGAGCGGCCACTGCACTCCAGTCTGGGCGACAGAGTGAGACTCCAACTCAAAAAAAAAAAAAAAAACAAAAAAAGAAAAGAAATAAGTATAATTTTTCAGGAGTGACAAGTCGACATGGGAGAATGTGTTGGTACCGTTTCTGACATTTTCTCACTGTGTTAGTGGTACTATGATTTTAGGCTATAATCAGGAATCCTTAGCATTTGAGAAAACATTGACTTGTGACTTGAGGTCACCCCAAAGGTGCACATGAGCATAATTGTGACAATATGTACTGGCTCACTAGCCTGACTTACATTGTTTTACAAATGGAGTTTTATCTTTCATCACTAAAATTTCTGTTGATTTGATTCAGTTGTTTGCTGCAATCTACACAAAGCATCATATCCTTATGTCTGTGTCTCCTCAGCTCTTCTTTCAAATATGGAACCTAGATTTCGATTTTGCAATTTGAAAGGGAAAAAAGAGTATAGTGATCTCTATGCCTATTTGGAAGGAAAATTAGTTTCAAGTTGGATAAAAATGTATTTGAAATAGTGTATAATGTGAACTTAGACCTAGTGTTTAGGTTGTTAATTTATTACTTCCTTTTGACATGAAGGAGAGTTTTGAGAATAGATTGTTTCTTAAGTTTCTCTTTTTTTACATTTTTTATTATAAAAATGTGGGGCACAATTGATTATGCCGGTACACTTGCTGATGAGGTATGCCCCTCCCCTAGCACTTTCCCTCAACTGCTAATCTCACTCCCCTCCCCTGATAGTATCCCATTACTGCCAAACACTTTCTCATAGTATTATGATTGGTCAAGATCTGCTTATCAGTGAGATCTGTTCTTTGTTTCTGTGATAGACTATAAAATCTATCCAAATTGCTGCTAAGTCCATATATTTGTCCTTCTTTATGGCTGCATAATATTCCATTTTGTACATGTGCCACATTTTCTTTATCCAGTCCAGCTTCGATGGGCAACATTGCTGGTTCCAAGTTTTTGCTATTGTGAATAGAGCTGCAACAAACATACATGTGCAAGTATCTTTTTTGTAGAATGATTTGAGTTCCTCTGCGTATATTACCAATACGGGAATTGCTGAGTCATGTGGAAGATCAATTTCTAGTATTTTCAGAAATCGCCAAACTCTCTTCCAAAGAGGTTGCACTAGCTCGCATTTCCACCAGCAGTGTAGAAGGCTTTCTTTTTCTCCACATCCTTGCCAGCATCTGTTGTTGTTTGTCATGTTAATATGGACTTTCTTACTGAGCTTAGGTTTGGTTTTGATTTGCATTTCTGATGATGCCTGAGCCTGAGTCCTTTTTCAAGTGTCTGTTGGCTGCCCTTATGTCTTTTTTTTCAGAAGTGTCTAATTATGTCTTTGGCCCACTTTTAAAAGAGACTTGTTTGTTTGTTTGTTTCTTTGTTTTCCTTTTGGGCATTTGAGTTACTTGTGAATCCTAGATGTTAGGCCTTTGTCAAGTATTCAGATGACAATATTTTCCATTCGGTGGGCTGTCTCCCTGCTCTCTTGATGGCTTCTTCTGCTTTGCAGAAGATCATTAGTGTGATGAGGTCCCAGTTGTCTATCTTATTTCTTAAGGTATTGGCATTTAGGATTCTGAATAGGAATTGGTTCCCAGTTCCAATTTCCATAAGGGTGTCTCCTGCATTTTCTAAGATTCTTAGATTCTGAGGTTTTACGTTTATGTCTTTGATCCATTTAGAGTTAATTTTTGTGTATGGGGATATGTAGGGGTCCTGTTTCAATCTTCTGCATGTCATCAGTCAGTTTCCCCAGCATTATTTACTGAATAGCTTCTCCTCTTCCCTGAGACCCACTCCCGACTATCACTCTATAAGATGATGCAAAGGGGAAATGAATGGAATCAATAAACATACGCACACACTCCAAAAGAAACTGGAATAACAACGAAGCTAAACAAACCTATCAGCAGTAAAAAGACCCCCAAGAAAACTAAACACACACATACATGCATAGCACAATGTGAATAGGGACAAAGAACAGAAAGACCGAAGGGGAAAAAGGAAGAGGGTTAAGGTCGAACCTTCACACGTCTATTGACATATCCCTTAAACTATAAAAAATGAATATAAAAAAGACCAAGAAGAACGAAAGAACAAAAACTAACAACAACAAAATCAAAAGGTAAACATTCACTCATTCACATACACATAAAGAGAAAATGACAAATAAAAGAAGAGAGAAACAGAAAAAGAAAAGGAAAAGAAAAGAAAAATTGGGGGGGGAAGATGCAGATCAAACCCTCACTAACACATTTATGCACAATGGAAAAATATTTTTAAAATAGATGAATTAGCAAGAAAGCAGTTAAAAATTTTTAATTTAAAAAGTAGCCGGGCTCGGTGGCTCAGCCTGTAATCCCGCGCCTTTGGGAGGCTGAGGTGAGTGGATTGTCTGAGCCCGCGGGTTCGAGACTCGCCTGGGCAGCGAGACCTCATCTCTACAATAAATCAAAAAATCAGCCGGGCGTGGTAGCGCATGCCTGTAATTCCGGCTCCTTGGAAGGCTGAGGCGGAAGGATCGCCGGAGCCCAGCAGGTCGAGGCTGCAGTGGCCGGGAGCGGCCACTGCACTCCAGTCTGGGCGACAGAGTGAGACTCCAACTCAAAAAAAAAAAATAAAATAAATAAAAAATAAAAAGTAATTGAAAAATTTAAAAAACAAAAACCAAAAGCAAACAACAACAACAAAAAAACTGCCCTCTGTGGTAGGCACTGTAATTTTTCCTCTAATCAGGTCTCTCCTGCAGAGCCAACTCTTTCACTCTTCTCAGAGAATAGTGCAGGGAAGGAGGAGGGACAAGGGAGGTGGGTGGGGCTGCAGGCCTCCCCTCCCACTCTCCTATGGTAAAGGAGATCTCTGGTGGGGAGGTACAGGACTGTCTCTTCCCCAGGTATGTACTCTTACTGGGGTGACACAGCCAGGCCTATCTTGGAATGGAGTTCTCCTATTGTAACTGATGTCCAGGCTCCAACTGTATTTGTCCCTTCCTGTTTTAGTCCAGCTGTGTGGGTCTGACATTCAGAGGATTGCTGGGAAGGAGGGGGTTTGTGTCAGCCCCAGACTTACCACTGATCTCTTTGGAGTTCTTCCTCCTCCCTTTTGGCCACATGCTTTGTCCCACAGCTGGAGCAGGGTAGGGGATGGGGCGCCTGGAAGTCAGCACTCATCAGGTCCCTCTGAAGTTTGTGCTCTCAGGATATTGCCTTTGGGCCATGATCAAGCCCTGAATAGTTGATCCATCAGTCACAGAGATTGGATCTGTTTGTCCTGCTCTTGCCTGTCCCACCTTCAATATGGTGGTAGGTGCCTCTCTTGTCCTCTTCTGTGGAAGCTTACCGCTAGACTGTACACAGCCCTTTCAGGCTCCCTGCTAGGTGCAAAGTGATAAGGCAATACATTGAAATCTTAAAATATTACACTGTTGCAGATTTCAAGTAACCAAATGAGAACAGTTATTCCATTTGTAATGGAAAAATTATCAGAAGTATAGATAAAATTAGTTTCAGATAATATTAAAACACTTCTGCATGTTTCTGGAGTGTACCTAATGTTTACATTCATAGTCTCTTAGCAAAGAGATATTGCTCTTAATAAATTTTGCATAATTTTACTTTTTCACTTCTTATTAAGGGTATCACTTTATGTTTAAAATAGTCCTATAATTATAAATATATAAAATTGGTTCACCTATTCTCTCTCCCTTGACACCTATTCTTTCTCCCTTGAGAAAATGAGTGAACCATATGAAAAAGTATGGCTGCATATACTTTCACAAATGCAGAAGAAAGAATCCAACAAAGACCTATGTTCCGTGCTTGATAAACCATGTTATTTTGGAATAGACTATTCACCAAGTGTGTAATGAGACTTAACCTGCTATAGACTATTTACATTCAAGTATCCAAAAGTAGAGGTAGAATCTAAGAGTCAGTTCACAATATTGGTTAATCTTACTTGGCTCACAATCTGAGATTGGGTACATAAACAATAGCTTTTCTTATGTAGTTCCACCATCAATTTACATTTGCCTAATTGGGACAATATAACAGAAACAGGTCTTTCTGTGAAGTAACTGAGTACACATGTTTTTTTTTATCAGCTGGTTCCAAAACTTCTTATTAAGCACTACTTCAAAGAAAAAAACAAATTATGTTTTGGTCTGATTGCTTAATATAGGCATTTCCAAATAGGAAAAAAAATCCTTAGAATGAAAATACTTTGAAAATATATTAATTACTTTAGACATAAAGAGTATCCTTGAAAATAAATGCTGATATGAATGTGATTCAAATTTAATATATTTAAAATGGAAAGGAAAAATATAATACACCTGGATAGAATTATGCAAATGGCATGAGTAAAATTTTCCCCTAGGGATAATTTCAGCATGTTCTCTAAATCCATTTTTTCATAAAAGAAAAAGTTGAGATAATCTTTTTATATTTCCTTAAACTGATGCAGAGTTTATTCTTAGACTAACAAATTAATAAAGCAAGTATTTTTAAAGAATTAGCATATGTTGCTCTTTATGATTATGAATGGCCTCTGCTTAGTTTTGGTAATCAAGCATGTTTATTACTACAGTCATTTGACAGTGCTCTCAAATAAGTCACCTTAGTATAATTGCTTTCATTCTTAGACATATGTCTTTTCATTAGATGTAAGTGTTCATTTCTTAGGCATGAATATTTATTTTAAGCAGGCAGAGTGAAAAAATATCAACAACACGAGATTAGTGTCAATAGACAAGTGGTGTTCTTAAAACAGATTTAGCAATATATCTTGAATACACTGTCATGTGTTTAAGCTTCAGTTTCTCATCGGTGCAGTTGAGGGAAAGATATATGTTTACCTGTTGTTTGGGGGATCAAATGAGATAATGTATTTGAAAAAACACAGAGTACTATTTACATACCATTATTATTATATTCAGGAAGTAACTTAGGTAAATAATCCAGCAGGAGTGACCATTTTGTTTTCAGATACTCAAGACAAATAAACATAATTAATGTGTGGGTCACAGCCTCATTTCTTTCCTTGCTTAGCGATAACTCTATCGACCTAAACAATCACCAGAGATGTAAGATGTTGGAAAGGTTACAATTAACTTTTAAGTCTGAACACAATTTTCCGGTAATTTGTTAAAAAGAACAACAGTCTAATTTTTTCATGATTCCAAACCTGGAAATTATAATTTTAAAAATACATAAGCATCAGCTGTTCAGTTATTTGCATATGCATAGTGGCTTATTCTACAGAAGGATTCCACCCAATTTCAAAATAATTAGTGTTAGGGTATGGCATTGCATTTGTCTATGGACATGGCTCTTTGGTCTTGCATTGTTTAAGGTTATACAAAAGGCCCAACGTTGTGTGACATTGCATGTACAATATTAGTTGTGTATCAGAAGACACTGGCTCAGTGCCCTTTCAACAAGGCCCTGGGAATCCACCTAGCCTTGCCAGAACAGGCTTGAGGGAGTCCAGCAGAGGGAAGTAATGAGAGTGTGTGCCAGTGTGTGAGTGTGAGTACACAGGACAGAGGCATTGAGCTGCGGGGTGGTCTCCTGCACAAGTTACAGAGACCACTCACTGTGTCTGCGGTTTTCAGTCAGGGCAGGACAGAGGGAAACAGGTGGCACATCCTTCCCAGGGTGGGCAGCGTCCTGTGAATTTGGTGGAGGTGGTGGCATTGGAGGGTGAGGGTGGATGTCTCCTGAGGATTTAGGGCGTGGCCTGAGTAGGGGGCTGCGGGGAGATTGCGCGCATGAATTTGCTCATGGCGTCCCGTTTCCTGTGATGTAAAATTGTATTGTAAGAGGGGCCGAGCAGAGCATCTCCGGAGCTGTCACCTTTGTGGCCTGGAATCCGCTTCTGCCTCTGCCCAGGTCAGCTCTAACCCATTCCCTCACTGTCCTTCCCACGATAACTCTGCCGCCACCCTCACCCTGCCCCCCACACAGGGTCACTAGGTCTGTGGATTCGGACTGGAACCTAAGGCACACCCTGGATGGCCCCACATCATCATCAGAACCATCAATGAGATGCAAACATGAAAGATAAGATGTAGAAGGATCACAGCTGGGCGGAGGCTGCCCTTCTGGAAGGTACCGCCCCCCACCAACCAGCCACACCACCAGTGGGGCCCCACTGTTCTTCTGGCACCAACCCTTGTCGCCAGAGATGACCTTTTCCTGCCCCAGCCACTGCCTGATTGCCTGACTCCTTGCTGTTTTATTCTGTGGGAGTGGGCTCGCCCCTGGCCCATGTGTGTGTGTGTGTGTGTGTGTGTGTGCACGCACACATGCTCATGCACCGAGGGTTGCAGGGACTCTCTCTGGGACCCCACGTCAGAAACCCCCGCGACACTTCTCCCAGTACTGTGCTCACTGGACTGGGCTGTGCTTCTCTCCATAGGTGAAGCACTTGGCACCTCCTCCTTCCAGTCTCTGCCTCTCAGGAGACCACTGTGTAGCAATTACCGCTCTCTCCCCATTCCTCCACCTTTGGAATTTTATAAATAACTCTGTGCACAGTCTGTGTGTATGTTCGGCATTTCGGAGCTCAAACATTCTACATGTGTATGCATGGTGTGTCCCACACTGATTTGGGGTGGGCGGCGCATGCATGTGGGTCTAGGTGGCTGCGTGTCTGTGTGTCGTGTCGTGTGCATGATGGGTGCACACTGATACGTGCATGTTTTAGTGTGGATCCTGTGATGGTGTTTGTAGGTATTGTGCTCGGTTCAATATTGGTGTGGACATTCCTACCACATGTGTGCAATTCCGTGAGACTCTATGTCGGGGTGTGTGCGTGTTTGAGGAAGTTGGGCCAGTGTCTTTTGTAGCAGGAAGACTAGAAGAGAGTGCAGCTAGCTAGTACTACTGGCTTCCTGAGCAGAGCTATTTGACTGCTTTTCCTCTTCTTTAACCTTTGGAGCTTACGTTTCAATCATGGAAAGAATGTCTCTATAGAAATGCTGGTTGACAGAGGGTCGGCTTTGATGTGTTGTATGCATATGTGTGGATATTTCTTTTGTTTTCCATTTTCTTCTTTTAAAGGACAGCTGTAAATAGATTTTTTTTTAAAGATATTTCTCTACAGTGTGCCTAGGGAATGCAAAACATTACATCTGAAGCTCAGTCTTTCAGGGTTTTGGTTGCATAAATTAAATATTTATTCACCAACTTACTATCTGTGGTAAATTGACCAACAGAAAGCTGACTGCACACAGCGAGGGTGTGTGGGTGTGTGTGTTGGGGGGACAAGAATGTGTTTTTGGGTAGACTTTTTAAAGATTGTTTTACTGTAAGTGTAGTCATTTTAAAAAGGATTTGAGTAATTACACTGTGCTCAAGTAGAACATTTGTCAAAAGTAATCATCCGAGTTTTCTTGAAGGGCCTTGCTCTGGTATGTGTCTAAATTCTAGCAAAGGGTTTTAGGTAATTGGCCCCATTGCCCAGCAAAGAAGTGACAAAAGTCCTTTTTAATTGCAATCCAGTTATCGGTAGCTGGAGTGACCAGGCCCTTTACATCATCTCTTCATTTCATAGTGGGGAATGTTATAATTTCTCCCCTTCTCTGTGATCCTGTTCATCATTAAATTTCTCTTTCTGTGGATGAATGAGCAGGTGATTGAGATTCTCCAATGAACTGCCTCTGGGAGAGGACACTTAGTTGTGGAGAATGTGTGAGCATTAAGCAGTAAGTGTTAAGCAAAAGTCAGATTGATGTTTCACTGAGTTTTTGCTGGAGGGGAGTACATTGCTTATTGTTTGCTTGGCTATTAATCCAGAATTGTGTGGGTGTGTGCAAGTCTTCCGAAATGCATTATTCAGGTTTCTTGAAGTGGCAATCAAGTACTATTATAGAGTTTCAGTGTCTATTTTAAACAAGTGAACAAGTTGATTTATAAATTTTTTCTTTTTTTTTTGAGTTGGAGTCTCACTCTGTCGCCCAGACTGGAGTGCAGTGGCTGTTCCCGGTCACCACAGCCTCGACCTGCTGGGCTCTGGTGATCCTTCCACCTCAGCCTTCCAAGTAGCCGGAATTACAGGCATGTGCTACCACGCCCAGCTGATTTTTTGATTTATTGTAGAGATGAGGTCTCGCCTGCCCAGGCGGGTCTCGAACCCATGGGCTCAGGCAATCCACTCACCTCAGCCTCCCAAAGCACGGGATTACAGGCTGAGCCACCAATTCTGGCAGAATTTGAAATTTCTAAGGCACATTCTTTTTGTTAAAAGTTTAAGTTTCCTCCTCTAAAGTTCATTTGATGGGAAAAGATACACAAGAAGTGATCAATCCAAAAGAATAAAAGGTAGAACAGATGTATCTAATTTCACCTAGTATCTATTCGAATTTTTTTATTTGATTCTGGTTATTTTTCCCCTGGTAATTGCGCAGAAGTGTATGTGTTAAAATGTGTCAATTGATATAAAATAGTAAATGAAATAGCAAATAATCATGTTGTAAATATCATTTTCAGAAATCTGTGATGTGTAAAAGTGGTTTATGTAGCCGGGCTCGGTGGCTCAGCCTGTAATCCCGTGCCTTTGGGAAGCTGAGGGGAGTGGATTGCCTGAGCTCACGGGTTCGAAACCCGCCTGGGCAGCGAGAACTCATCTCTACAATAAATAAAAAAATCAGCCGGGCGTGGTAGCGCATGCCTGTAATTCCGGCTACTTGGAAGGCTGAGGTGGAAGGATCGCCAGAGCCCAGCAGGTCGAGGCTGCGGTGGCCGGAAGCGGCCACTGCACTCCAGTCTGGGTGACAGAGTGAGACTCCAACTCAAAAAAAAAAAAAAAGTGGTTTATGATAATTCACTTATTTTGTAAAGAAAGAAGAAATCGATCCATTTGGGTAATAACGGCCTTTTCTTCATGCTTTCTTTGAGATTACACGAATGGAAATGAATTCAAATTCTTCCAAACATGGATGACAAAATAGTTTTACTTTGATAACTGATAGTATTAATTTGCAATCAATTGAAAATCGATATTTTAGAGAATTTCTGTGATATTGATACTGTGATTTTATATATTACAATGCTCCTGCTGATTATGCTACAGTTGTTTAGGGCTTTTAACTTTTTCTCCATAAAATGTTAAGCCAGGTGTCTGATTTTAAAATAAAGGCTAATGATGGATAGAAAATATGCAAGTCAGTCAGTGGTTTTTGCACTATGTGAACTAAGGAGAGGAAGAATCTTCGAATTCATACAGAATATATATTATATAATGTATATCTCTCTTGTTGGAGTGAGTGAGTGTGTGTGTGTGTGTGTGTGTGTGTGTGTGTGTGTGTGTGTGATTTTCTTGAAAGAAAAGGCATCAGGGGAGAGGGAATGCCGAATAGATATTTTGAACTGTGACCGAAAGTCTACATTTAAATGTTGTTCTGCTTTGCTTTAAAGAAAAAATATATATATGTAGAAGGATAATTCTTTCTGGAGTAACTAAGAATTTCCAGTTGAGAAAAGAATTTGTTCTCCTTCTTAGTGAGAAAAGTACATGATTTCCAAATCTGTAAGCTCTTGGTAGCAACTCCAGGGATTGATTTTAGATATATATTCAGTTATCAAGCAGCCTCCTTTTCCTCAAAGAGCGATGTAACTCTTGTGCTTGTTGGGTTTGCTTAACGTAAGTAGAAAGGAATGGTGGTATGATTTGCCTGTGTTTTCAGGAATGCAGTGATTATTAATAGGCTGCCATTTTCAAACAGTATTAGCGCATCTTTTTTCCCCTTGTTTTTTTCTTTCTGCCCAGTCACTTGCTGAAATTTCAGCCTTTTGCCTCCTCCCCTTCCCCATAGTCTTCTGCAGTTGTAGTTGTTAAACTTTGAGCATTACCAAGCAATATGGAGTCTGCTCCCAAACCAGATGCATTTTCATCAGTTTTATCGCTTCTCTAAGGTTGTAGAGTCTCAGAGGATTCCATTATCTCATGGAAATATCTTCTGTCTTATATTTGTAGACCACAATTAGAATCAAAATCAAAACCGTAACTCATGTCGAGCTGTAGCTTTGACTGTTAAAGTCTTTCATCTCAAGTCTTTACACTGTTACTATAAATACAGTTTGAACCATTGTGAAAGATCATCATGCTTCTTTGTAAAAAATGGGGATTTGACAGTACTTTGTGTTATGGCACTAAGGAACCTCTTTGTTACAGGCTTAGCACAGAACATACTGTTATTTATATATTTATTCTAGGTTCTTTTTTGACATGCCCAAATGTTACTTCTAGAAGGGTGTTTAGATAGTTTCATTACTTTGTTCTATAGGGAATGCTGCTTTTAAGATAATCGTCCGCCTTTGGGAGGCTGAGGTGAGTGGATTGCCTGAGCCCGCGGGTTCGAGACCCACCTGGGCAGCGAGACCTCATCTCTACAATAAATCAAAAAATCAGCCAGGCGTGGTAGTGCATGCCTGCAATTCCGGCTACTTGGAAGGCTGAGGTGGAAGGATCGCCGGAGCCCAGCAGGTCGAGGCTGCAGTGGCCGGGAGTGGCCACTGCACTCCAGTCTGGGCGACAGAGTGAGACTCCAACTCAAAAAAAAAAAAAGATAATCGTCTAGTGGATTAATTTGACCCTGAGTTCCCTTGTATTTTTTTTTCTTACAATTTTTGTTTGGTCTCAGTGGCTCCTGAAAATAAATCTAACAGTTTCAATAGCTTTGTGCTTAGTAATATGGGTTATTTATTTGCCCGAAGTTTAGATACATTCACACAGAAAATAAGCCTCTGTTTGTTGGTTGGTTTTGTTCCTTCTTTTGTTTTAGGTAGTTCAAGTTGACCTTTGTGGAGGAAATTCTTTTTTTGAGTTGGAGTCTCACTCTATCACCCAGACTGGTGTGCAGTGGCTGCTCCCGGCCACCGCAGCCTCGACTTGCTGGGGTCCGGTGATCCTTCCATCTCAGCCTTCTGAGTAGCTAGAACTACAGGTGTGCACTACCACGCCTGGCTGATTTTTGATTCATTTTAGAGATGAGTTCTCACCAAGTTGCTCAGCTGGTCTCGAACCTGCGGGCTCAGGCAATCCACTCACCTCAGCCTCCACAAATTCACCTCATTGTTTGAAGAAAGCAGGCACAAACCTTTTATGCCACAGCAGGATTACTGAAGGTTTTAAGTAAATTAAAGTGTGATAAATCATATTGTATTAACAATTAAGTAGGGGTTTATTAATTAAAGTATATCTGTGTGAATCTTTTCCACATTGTAAATACTTTTACATAATACATTACATTCTAAATAAACTCTTAGGGCTTCTGTAAAGTAAAGCTGAATGGTATTGGTAGCTACTAAAATAGAAAAGGAATCATAATTGTTAATATACTGGTTGCCTTGTCTTTTGTCTTTGCATTTTAGAAATAAGTATAATTTTTCAGGAGTGACAAGTGGAGATGCAAGAATATGTTGGTAACATTTTTGACGTTTTCTCACTGTGCTAGTGGCACTATGATTTTAGACTATAATCAGATATCCTTAGCATTTGAGAAAACATTGACTTGTGACTTGAGGTCACCCCAAAGGTGCACATGAGCATAATTGTGACAATGTTTACTGACTCACTAACCTGGCTTATATTGTTTTACAAATGGAGTTTTATCTTTCATCACTAAAATTTCAGTTGATTTGATTCAATTGTTTGCTGTGATCTACACAAAGTATCATATCCTTATGTCTGTGTCTCCTCAGCTCTTCTTTCAAATATGGAACCTAGATTTCAATTTTGTAATTTGAAAGGTAAAAAATGATTGTAGTGATCTCTATGCCTATTTGGAAAGAAAATTAGTTTCAAGTTGGATAAAAATGTATTTGAAATAGTGTATAATGTGAACTTAGACCTAGTGTTTAGGTTGTTAATTTATTACTTCCTTTTGACATGAAGGAGAGTTTTGAGAATTGATTGTTTCTTATGTTTCTCTTGTTAAAATATTTTTATTATAAAGATGTGGGGCACAATTCAGGGTTAGGTATACAAGCGTTGATCATGCCAGTACCCTTGCTGATGAGGTATGCCCCTCCCCTAGCAGTTTCCCTCAACTGCCAGTCCCACTCCCCTCCCCCCTGACAGTTTCCCATTACTGCCAAACACTTTCTCATAGTATTATGATTGGTCAAGTTTCACTTATGAGTGAGAACATATGGTACTCTGTTCTTTGTTTCTGTGATAGACTACAGAGTATCATCAACTCCAAATCTATCCAAATTGCTGCTAAGTCCATATATTTGTCCTTTTTATGGCTGCATAATATTCCATTTTGTACATGTACCACATTTTCTTTATCCAGTCCAGGTTCGATGGGCAACATTGTTGGTTCAAAGTGTTTGCTATTGTGAATAGAGCTGCAACACACATACATGTGCAGGTATCTTTTTTGTAGAATGATTTGAGTTCCTCTGGGTATATTACCAACAGGGGAATTGCTGAGTCATATGGAAGATCAATTTGTAATATTTTCAGAAATCACCACATGTCTTCCAAAGAGGTTGCACTACCTTACATTTCGACCAGCAGTGTAGAAGCCTTTCTTTTTCTCCACATCCTTGCTAGCATCTGTTGTTGTTTGTATTTTAGGTGATGGCCATTCTTACTGGGCTTAGGTGGTATTTCAATGTGGCTTTGATTTGCATTTTTCTGATGATGCCTGAGGCTGAGCACTTTTTCAAGTGTCTGTTGGCTGCCCTTATATCTTTTTTTGAGAAGTGTCTATTTATATCTTTTGCCCACTTTTAAAAGAGACTGTTTTTTTTTCCCTTCTGGCATTTGATTTTCTTGTAGATCCTAGAGTTTTGGCCTCTGCCATATATACAGTTGACAAATAATATTTCCCATTCTGTGGGCTGTCTCCCTACTGACTTGATGGTGTATTCTGCTTTGCAGAAGTTCATTAATTTTATGAGGTCCCACTTGTCTATCTTATTTCTTAAGGTATTGGTTTAGGATTCTGAATAAAATTTGGTTCCCGGGTTTCCCAAATTTTCCCATAAGCATGTCTCCTGCATTTTCTAAGACTCTTAGATTTGGGGTTTTTACTTTTAGGTCTTTGATCCATTTAGAGTTAATTTTTGTTTTGGGGTGATATGGGGGGCCCTTTTTTCAATTTTCTGCATGGGGTTGGGTCAGTTTTCCCAGCACTGTTTACTGAATAATTCTCCTCTTCCCTGAGACTCTATGGGATGATGCAAAGGGGAAAATGAATGGAAGCAATAAACAGATACACACACACATACTGAAAACAAACTGGAATAACAACAAGGCTAAACAAAACAATCAGCAACAAAAAGACCCCCAAGAAATCTCAGCCCACACATACATGCCTAGCACAATGTGAATAGGGACAAAGAACAGAAAGATCAAAGGAAAAACAAGGGAGGGGGTTCAGGTCGAACCCTCACACATCTATTGACATATCCCTTAAACTATAAAAAATGAATATGAAAAAAATCCCAAGAAGAACAAAAGAGCAAAAACCAACAATCACAACAAAACCAAAAGATAAAAACTCCATCATTCACATACACATATTAAAAAAACGACAAATAAAAGAAGGAAGTAACAGAAAAAGAAAAGGAAAAGAAAAGAAAAATTTGGGGGGTAGTTGTAGATCAAACCCTCACAAACACATTTACACAAAAAGAAAAAATATTTTTAAAATAGATGAACTAACAAGAAAACAGTTAAAATTTTTTTAATTAAAAAGTAATTGAAGCCGGGCTTGATGGCTCAGCCTGTAATCCCACGCCTTTGGGAAGCTGAGGTGAGTGGATTGTCTGAGCCTGCGGGTTCTAGACCTGCCTGGGCAACTTGGCAAGACCTCATCTCTACAATAAATCAAAAATCAGCCGGTCGTGGTAACGCGTGCCTGTAGTTCCAGCTACTTGGAAGGCTGAGGCAGAAGGACCCGCCAAAGCCCACGGGTTCGAGGCGGCGGTGGCCGGAGCGCCATTGCACTCCAGTCTGGGCGACAGAGTGAGACTCCAACTAAAAAAAAAAAAAAAAAAGGTAATTGAAAATTTAAGAAACAAAACCAAAACCAAACAACAAACAAACAAAAAAAAACCTGCCCTCTTGTGGCAGGCGCTGTAATTGTTCCTGTAATCAGGTCTCTCCTGAAGAGTCACTTCTTTCCCTCTCTTCTCAGGAAATGGTGCTGGGAAGGGAGAAGGACAGTTGAGGTTGGTGTGGCTGCAGGCCTCCTCTGTAACTCTTCTATGGTCAGGGAGATCTCTGGTGGGGAGGTTCAGGATTGTCTCTTCCCCAGGTGTATCCTCTTACCGGGATGCCACAACCAGGCCTATCCTGGAATGGAGTTCTCCTATTGTGACTGACGTACAGGCTCCACCTTTTTTGTCCCCCCCAGTCATGGACCAGCTCTGTGGATCTGACATTCAGAGGATCACTGGGAAGGAGGGGATTTGTGTCAGCCCAAGACTCACCACTGATCTCTTTGGAGTTCTTCCTCCTCCCTTCTGGCCACAGGCTTTGTCCCAGAGCTGGTTCAGGGTAGGGGATGGGGTGCCTGGAACTCAGCACTCATCAGGTCCCTCTGAAGTTTGTGCTCTCAGGATACTGCCTTTGGGCCATGGTCAAGACCTGAATAGTTGATCCATCAGTCACAGAGATAGGATCTGTTGGTCCTGCACCACCTTCAATATGGTGGTGGGGTGCCTCTCTTGTCCGCTTCTGTGGAAACTTGCCTCTGGACTGTGTACACAGCCCTTTCCAGTGCCCTGCCAGGTGCTAAAGTGATAAGGCAAAGCCCTGAACAGTCTGTCTCCTGCTTCAATGGTGTGAGAGCGCCTGGGGCAATAGTGTCTCTCCGCCACTTTTCTAAAGGAAAACTTCTGTGTGTATTCTTTTTTTTTGGAGTTGGAGTCTCACTCTGTCACCCAGACTGGAGTGAGTGGCCGCTCCTGGCCACCGCAGCCTCCACCTGCTGGGCTCCGGCGATCCTTCCGCCTCAGCCTTCCAAGTAGCTGGAACTACAGGCGCGCGCTACCACGCCTGGCTAATTTTTGATTTGTTGTAGAGTTGAGGTCTTGTCAAGTTGCCCAGGTGAGTCTGGACCCTGCAGGCTCAGGCAATCCACTCACCTCGGCCTCCCAAAGTGCTGGGATTACAGGCTGAGCCACGGAGCCCGGCCTATTTGTATTCTTTAAAAAAAAAAATGGTGCTCCTCTTCTGCCAGCTAGAAAGAGCCAAGGACAAAGTGAGAAGCTGCAGCACCTGCTGTTGAACCAGGGGCCTGGCCACCCGCTCACAAGCCACACTTAGACAGCCTCTCCCAGCATTTTCTTGCAGGGGGTTGGGAGAAGAAAGAGAAAATGGTGCCTAGTTTCTGCATCCCAGGATTCACAAGGATCCAAGCCCAGATGCTGTGGCACCAACCACTGCACCAGGAGAGACCTGGCTGCTAGCCACCCTAGCCCTCACTCAGTCAGCCTCTCACACACCCACTCGCTCACCAACACACACACAAAATTTTCCATACACTCACTCACTCACTCACACGGGGACTCGCATAGTCTGATTGGCTCAGTCACCATCTTCCCTGTCTCTCCAAGTTTCTCTTTTTTAACAAATTCTTTGGTAGTGGACGATCTCTGATGTCAAAACTTGATTATTTTCCTGGCGAACAGTTTTTAGGCCTGTAGAGTTACACCTGAAATAAATTTCACCACAGAAAAGCTAATTTATAATGACATTGAATTCAACACTTAATGTAGTAATAGTTATAAAACTTCACTGACATTTGTTGGAAAAGTATACCACAGTCCATAAGCATTTTGCAGGACTCTACATATGTGTTTCAAATGCTGGAGAGGATACAAAGATGCATTCTCAAAGAATATAAAGTTCAGTCGAGGGATGAGATAAAGTGGAGGATGACTGAGCAGACACCATCTGTCTCCTGCTTCAGGAGGAGATCAGGGGACAACATTCTAAGAAGAGTGACCTGCATGAACAAAGATGTGTGTCAGGCAAGATGATAGTTTAAGAAGTGGTGAAAGATGCGTCTAGAAATATCAGAAGACTTGAGGGAGCAAGAACTGTGATGCAAGTGAAACTTAAATTGTGATTAGATAGGAGAGGGATTTGGAAACCATTTTCAGGAAGTGAATTTTAGGATGGGCCTGGTAGAATAGGTGATAGGTAGGAGGCGGGGAATTGGAGGCATACTTCTGCCCCCACCCTAAGCACAAAGAAGCACAAAACAAAATGAATATAACATATATATTTATACAGTGATAGAAGGTACACCAGTGTGTGTCTGTGAATGTTTTTGTAACTTTGGTGCTAAAGAGACTGAAAACAAAATTGAATGATTTAAATTTCTTCTGTCGCATTTACTTTACCAAATGAGGCAAAGTAAAAAATCAGTCGATAATAGATGTTACATTTGAAGAAGACATGTATAGAGCTCTCCAATTGATCCTAAAAGCGTTCTTTATTCTGTGCACTGTTTTCATGGCCTGGAAGATTTGTGCGTCCACATTCTCAAGGAATTTGGTGAATGTCTTTGACATCCAGTCTTGTGTCTGTCATCAGGAACAGGTCATTTTGGAGGGGTTCTATTGCTTGGAATCGGGAAATTCCTTTTTTTAGGTGTTAACTCATTAAGTCTTTGGGGATTGCCATTTTTTTTTCACTTTGTTTTTGTTTTTTTTCTGTGAAGACAGACTTCTCTTTTTATTTTTTTTTTGTTATTTTTTATTAGATAAAGTTCTTCTTTTGGGGGTGGGAGTTTTTGTTTTTTTTATACCTGACATTCCTCCTCTGGTCCACTTTTGGGAAAGACAATAATGACAGGAAGACTGGCGAACTGGGGAATAACCATATGGCACTGCTTCACTAATGCAGTGTGGAAGGGACAGAGCAGGTCCTTTCCTCTAGGTCAGAGTTTGTTCCCTCCTGGTACTGGCACCAGGGGCCCTGGGTCTCTGGGAGCTCTGGTGACCTCCTCCTGAGCCTCCTCCTTTGTGACTCATCAGCAGGATTGGCAAGCAACCAGACTCTACTATGCCACAGGTGCTCTTGGAGACATGGAGTGACTTTCTTTCATCTTGGTGGAACTGCCCCCTTTACTGAAGTGTGGAAGGGGAAAAAGCTATCTGAAAGTTGGTAAATTTTCCCCCCCAGTCCTCAGATGGGCATGTTCAATTCCACCACACTGCACAGAGGTGCTCTGCCTCCTGGTTTCCATGTTGCTCTGTAGGAAGGGTTATCACAGTGATGGTGGGTTCTTGAGAGCAAGTCACATCTGTAACCCTGACCTATGGCTGCAACAGATGTTGATATCAGAGAAATATTTCTAAAGTGGGTGTACAGCACCTGCTGGAATCTGGAGAGGCAGGGAGCAGGAAGAGCGAATGCAATGCAGACCAACCCCCCAAAATGATTTTCCCACTGAACCCTTAATAGGGAAGAAGAAGGGACTGGGGCCAGCGGTCCTCAGGGCCTGGGATTCCCTGGTCTTCATGTGGATAACTGCCCCGTGCCTCTGTCCTGATTCATGACAGCACTCGGCACCTTGCTGGATGTGTGAGCAGTGCAGGAAGAAGGCCGGGGCTGTCTCTCCTTGATCGGGGCTGCAGAGGCTTGCGTGTGATGCCTAAAGAAGAAAAGCTGTCACTTTCACTCATACCTTCCTTCTCCATGAGTGCTCTCCTGGGCCCCTTCTAGTAGTGTCAAGCGCTTGGATGAGAACATATTCCCATGGGACTGTCCAATAAACTTCTGCTTGTGTTTTCAGGTTAACCCTGAAAGCTCTGTGTCTGCTTCTCCATATACATTGCTTTGCTGAGAGTGGCAAATGTGCAATGTCTTCAGTAGGCCATCACGGTCCTCCCACTTCCAGGCATCTTTTTCATACAATGCTTTCTTTCATTTTGAATTGGAGACCAGTATTGAAATTGCTGGATTGAATGGCATTTCTATTTTTCATTCTTGGAGAAACTCCATACTGTTTTTCCCCAGAGGGTTTAAGTGACCTATATTACCAGCAGTGTATAAGAATTCCCTTGTCTCTGAATTCTCACCAACGTCTGTTACTTATTACATTTAAATTTCAGCCATTCTGAAAGGTGTAAGATGATATCTTATCGTGGTTCTAATTTGAATTTCTCTGATAATTAGTAATAAAGAGCAAATAAAAAATATTTGTTAACAACTCATGTTTTCTGTTTATGCTTTTAGCCCACTTTTTTAATAGGGTTGTTTTTTTCTTCTCGGTTGATTGAGTCCTTGGGAGATTCTAGATATTAGTACTTTGTCAAATGCATAGTTTTTCAAAATATTCCCCAGAGGTTGGGGAAACCCCAAAAACAGTCTGGGGAAATCTCACTGAGTTGAAGTGGAAATCAGAGGGGGCCGGGTTTTAAGTTGTAGAGCAAAAGTTTTATAAAAAAAAAAAAGTTATGCAAAAACTCCCAAACACAAAAATCCATAAATCTGAATAGGTGTCTCCTTTAGGCTAGTCTAGATGTTTGGCCCCTCTTTTGTAAAGTAAAAGTACAAAAGTTATAAAGAATAAAACATGAGTTGTAAGATTAAGAACTCCCATCGCTCACAGAGGGTTAGAAAAATGTTTAAGAACATTTTTGAACTTTGAAAAGCAAAAAAAAAAAAAAAAAAAAAAAAAAAAGACTCCTTTGTGGTCATCCAGGACATACAACGGAGCAGTCTGAAGGACAAATTATTTGCAAATAGAAGGTCATCAAAGATTAGTCATATAAAAAGTTTTTAAAGAGTGCTAAAAAGGATTAGACTAATTTGAAATTCGCTTTAAAAAAACTAAACATTCTTAAAAAAAAAGGTATTAGAACCTAGGCACCAACAAAGTAACACTAAAAATATGGAATATCTGAATGAAAAAAGTGGCCCATAATAAACAAAAATCAGTGAATATGTAGGGGCTCAGAAAACATAGAGATTACAAAATTATAAGAAAGCTTGTTTACAGAAGTATGTAAAAATAGTTAAAGAAATTCAAATGAAATGATAATATAAATAAAATGGATTTTTAAACACTATAAAATGTTAGTGATGAAAATAAAATAATTGAAATGAAATTTCTCTGGATGTGATCAATAATAGCAAAATAAAATACTGTAGAAGAAAATACTCAGGATTATGAAGATATAGCAATATAATCTACTTAAAATAAAGAAAAGAGAACCAAAATAAGACTGTTGAGGGTAACAAGCAGTCAACTGTGAAAACATATTAAATTTCTTTCATATAAATAATAAAAGTCTTACAATAAAGGAAGACAGCAGTAAAAACAAATAAGTATTTGAATAACAAAGATAAAATTTCATGAAAACTGTAAGCAGATGTGCAGGAAGCTACCCACATCTTCATTAGAAAAGCAAAAAAGCACCATGACCTGAACACATAAATGTATCACAGAAAACCAGTGACAACTGGTTCTAAAGTTCTTTCAAAGTGTAATATAATCATTTAGGCAAGAAAAATTTATCAGTGAATTCTTAGTATAAACATATACTAACACAAAAAGTATCTTTAAATTTTGTATATTAAAAACAACATCATAGTAATATATTAGGATGACCAGTAATATACAAGTCCATTGTTTTGTGTATGTGCACACATGCATGCAAAATATCAGACCTATACAAGAGTGTGTAGAAAGAAACATCATTAAATTTTAAAGACCCGGCACAGTGGCTCAGCTTATAATCCCAGCATTTTGGGAGGCTGGGGTGAGAGGATTGCCTGAGCTCACATGTTCCAGACCAGTCTGGGCAACTTGGCAAGTCCTCCTCTCTACAATAAATCAAAAAAATGACCTGGTGTGGGGGGCACGTGGGTGTAGTTCCAGCTAATAAAGTCTGAGGTGGAAGGATTTTCCTGAGCCCAGCTGGTTGCGGGTGCAGTGGTCGTGAGCATGCCACTGCACTCCAGCTTGGTAACAACAACAAAAAATTGAAAATCCATGAAGTCACCACTTAGTACAAGTAATAGAAGACTTCTTTAAAATATTCACCTCATTCCCCCCACGTTTATTATTTTCTTACATTTGAGGCTCATAATTAATCTATTTTTATTAAATTTTTGTTCTCCATAGATACCACATGTAGGTAGTATATTATTGAAATTCATAAAGAAAACATGGAATTATATACACTCATCTGGAACCTACATCTACAATTTTGTTTTTTAAACTCTATAAATAATAAATTTTGCATGCAATTTACCTTAATATGTATACAATTCATTTTGGTATTTTATTTTTCTGATAAATAGCAAAATATAAAAAAAAAAAAAAAAAAACGAGTTTTTTTTTATTATTTTTGTTACATGGTATACTTAGTGTTTTCTAAACTTCTTCTAGGTATTTTGCTCTGTGAAAGTGTAGGTAAATAGTTCATTGATTATATTTGAAAAATTTTTTTATTATATTTATTTATTTTTAAGTTGGAGTCTCACTCTGTCGTCCAGACTGGAGGGCAGTGGCTGCTTCCAGCCACTGCAGCCTCGACCTGCTGGTCTCCGGTGATTCTTCAACATCGGTCTTCCAAGTAGCTGGAACTACAGGCACATGTTACCACGCCCAGCTACTTTTTTGATTTACTGTAGAGATGAGGTCTTGCCAAGTTTCTCAGGCGGGCCTCGAACCCGCACGCTCTGGCAATCCACTCACCTCGGCCTTCCAAAGCACGGGGATCACAGGCTGAGCCACCGAGTTCGGCAAGAAATATTTTTTAAAGATCATGTATGAATTTAGACTGTATCTCAAAGGTATTGATCTCTTAGATAAGGTCAAATGTATATACTACAGTATTCTTTATCTTGAGGGCATGTGACTATACATGTATATGCATGTAGCATACGTGTACATGTGTATTTGTTTTTGGAGGTGTTTTCTAAATAGGAAGAGGCAAAGAACAACCATGTTGTTCTTTCAGACTTGATCCCCAAAACTTTTTTTTTCTTCCCTTTTTTGGTGGAATCTAGGAAAGAAAATATTGTCATTAATAGAAGCTGTAATAATGACACATGAATATAAGAACTTTGTACTTGAAAATTAATCTACAGAATTTTTGACCATCTCTACTACTAAAATCTCTACTTTTTAATCATAAAACACAAATAGGGAATTATGACCCTTGTCAGTTCCGCAGGTCTAGCTCATGTGAGAAAAAAAGTCTAATTATTAGTCTGCAAATGTGTACAAAAATATAGTTAGAATGGATAAGACCTAGTATTCAATTGAAAAAGGCTGGCTATAAAAAACAACATTATCTATTTTAAAATACCGAAAAGAGTGGAATTAGAATACACTTTTCATAAAGAAATAATAAATGCTTGAGGTAATACACACCCCAAGTGCACTGATTTGATGATTAAACATTGTATGCCTGTATCCAACATCACATGTGCCTGAAATATTTATAAATCTATCATATAATTCATGTACCCATAAGTAAAAATAAAAAAATTAAAAATTGAGACCTATGTAAAATTCAATGTAGTCTAAACAATTGAAGAGTATTTAGTCACTATCTAATAGTTTGGGGGGTATTGCTATATTATGAATTCTCAGGTCCTTAAAAATTATTTGTCCTTTAAATAATAATGTATTGAAAATTTTAAGTCAGTTATATTGAGAGATATCTGACAGATTGCTTCCTCAATTTTTTTTTTTTTTTTTGAGTTGGAGTCTCACTCTGTCGCCCAAACTGGAGTGCAGCGGCCGCTCCCGGCCACCGCAGCCTCGACCTGCTGGGCTCGGCGATCCTCCCGCCTCAGCCTTCCGAGTAGCCGGAACTACAGGCGCGCGCTACCAGGCCCGGCTGATTTTTTGATTTATTGTAGAGATGAGGTCTCGCTGCCCAGGCGGGTCTCGAACCCGCGGGCTCAGGCAATCCACTCACCTCAGCCTCCCAAAGGCGCGGGATTACAGGCTGAGCCACCGAGCCCGGCTTGTTTCCTCAATTTTAATTGAACAATTTGGATTGTCATAAATGCATACAATGATGTAGCCACTAGAGAAATCATAATATTCTAGCACCCTACATTCCTGTCGCAGTCCATTCTTCTTTCTAACGTTGGCTTCTGATATTCACTGATCTGTTTTGTGTCTTAATGATTTTGTCATTTAGAATCTTATGTAATTTAATTAAAAAGTTATTTTTATGTCTGGCATCCTTTAGTGAACTTACCACTTAAGAATCATTTGTGGGCCAGGCTCAGTGACTCAGGCTGTAATCCCAGCACTTTGGGAGGCCGAGGCGAGTGGAGTGCCTGAGTCCTAGGGTTTGAGACTCACCCAGGCATCTTGGCGAGACCTCGCCTCTATAATAAATCAAAAATTAGACGGGCATGGTAGGACGCGCCCGTAGTTCCAGTTACTTGGAAGGCGGAGGCGGAAATAATGCTGGACCAAAAGGTCAAGGCTGTGATGGCTGAGAGCATACCACTTCATCCAGTCTGGGTGACAAAGTGAGAATCCAACTCAAAAAACAAAAAAAAAGAAGAAGAATCATTTATGTTGTGATGAGCATTATTAGTTCCTTTTTCCCTTAACTGCTGAGTACTATTTTATCATATGATACAGGTTGGATTCAGTAACTTATGCCTGCAACTCCAATATTATGGGAGTCTTATCTAGGAGAATTGCTTGAGGCCAGAAGTTTGAGCCCAGACTGATAAGCATAGCAAGATCCCATGCCTGGAACACACTGGCACCTCTAGCTGTTCAGGAAGCTGAGAAAGGAGGATCATTGAGCCCAAGAATAGAGAATGAAACCACGTCTGCAAGCCAGCCTGGGCAACAAAATGAGACCCTGTCTATAAAACACAAAATATGTTGATCCACAGGAGATAAACCTTGAATTAGAAAACTTGAATCTCTTATAATGGACAGTAAGCCCATCTGCTCTACCCTAAAGTGAGACATTTTAAAAAATATACCAGGCATTCAGGATTTCTGCATTTTGCTCTGGAGGGAGACACTGTCTCTTTATTTTAAAGCTATAAACAGACTTATTATTTGCTACTTAGGGAGGAAAAGTCTGTATCACCAAAGCTGTTCTCTGTAGAAACATTCTTGAAAACATAACAAAACCCAGTGTGTCTTACTCACAAGATATGTGAAAGCATAAGAGACCAATGAGAAAGAAAATTATCTGCTAGCATTATCTACTAGTTCCAATTTTTCTCTATAATTTCTAAAGCTGTTTATTGATTTTTCTCCTCTCTATAGATCATATGTGTCTGATTTTTTGAAAGTCAGGCGATTTTTGACTAGATGTTAGATTTAATTTAATTGTAGGATTTATTTTGAGGAATTTTGGACTTTCTTTAGATATATAATTGAGTTTTCATGTTTCTTAGAAAAAATTTGGCACTCTAGAGGTTGACTTCTCTACCTCTTGTCCTTCAGAGCAGGCATTGCTACAAGTCTAGTATAGCCCAAGTACTGATGCTACTGAGGTAACATTCAT
>JAPVLO010002130.1:0-42011 GCA_027257055.1 Cephalopachus bancanus
ATTGCCCCAGAAAACCCAGTGCAAACCATATACCCTCGGGACTTAGTTCACTTCAACTTCCCAAGTGGATACACAGGACCTATTCTATGGCAGGGGGCTTGGTGCTAGGGAATTCAAAGATAAATAGACAAAAATCACCACTCTGGTGATTTTAGAGGGGTAAGCAGATACAACAGTTCAGAAGAGAGCCTCAGGAGCATCTAGCTTTCCCTGGGATGGGGCAGAATCATCATACCATAAATGAGTACAATTTGGTGTGGTTGTGGGTTAGCAAACCAAGTCTGAGATCAGTATACCTAAGATTTGGTCAATGCAGAGGGTTTCTTGGGAATGCATTTTACGATGGATTTTGGGATAGAATTAATATTGAAGTGTATGGGTTAAGCAGGTTATGTTGCAATTTTATTTATGTGATTTTTATCATTCCCAGGAACAGTATTTATCTGGTGATACTGTGGAATAGCAAGCAATCATCTTAAAATAGGGTTCTGCCAGACCTTCCTGCAATGAGACATTTACTATGAAGTCTCTCTGTATTTATTATTGTTCTGGGTGCTGGAGACACACTCGACCTGGAAATGGCCTTATTTATGTAGGACTTTTGGTTTTCTTTGTCATTGAAACCCAACATTCATCCAGAGCCATCACTGAGTTTTCTTTCAGTTTTCCTCCCCTTCTCTGTAGATAGATGGGGTGGGGACAGGATTAGGTGAGGGGCTGAAGGGAGGTGGGCAGGAATAGTGGGAGTGATTTTTTGGCTTCTATTCGATCCAACCAAGCGATTTGAAGATTGGGATACTATTTGTAGAAGAATGAAAACCAAGTGAGAAATTCTTAATGTCTGTGAAATGTAACATGAGCCGGGTTTTGTTAGATAAGGTGACCGAAGCTTAAACCTGCACCTGTAGCACTAGTTGATAGGCCCATACAGATCTCAAGAAGTTGCCAAACACAGAATTTTCTCTAAAGTTGTCTTTTAGATGTACTTTTCAATGGACACTCTGATTTTCCTTCCATTATTCATTGAGATGATATTCATCTACTATTATCCATCTGCTATTTTTTCTCCTGTTTTAGTCATGTCCCACTTGCACTGATTTTAGTTCTTATTGAATCCACTTCTGAAATAGAACTTGGAACCATGTGTATCCCTTCCATTTGATTGATTTGAAAATAATATATTGCCTTATCTGGAATTAGGAAGTCTTTACAAGTATCTTGGCTAAACCTTTGGTGTACTGAAACCTAAAGCTTCTCTTGCTCCATGACTTCAGGTGTTCTTCTCTCTGTTTCTTTCCATTACTTATGTGGTTCGAGAAACATATTTTGAGTATTTATCATATGTTGGGTTCTGTATCAGATGCTAGGTGTAAATGATACTATTTCTCTACTTTATCCTCTAAACCTCAATTTCCTTATCTGTGAAACAAGGTAATAATCTTAAAAACCTTGTAGAGTTGTTATAATAATTAATAAAATAATTCATATAAAGTACCTAGAATATTGCCTAACACATAATGAAAATTATTTTTGATCGGTACTAATTTTTTTAATCAATTTTTTTAATGATATTGTGGGGTACAGTTAAAGATTAGGTATAAAAATACGCTCCGTTCAGGCACCCTTGTGGATAAGAGGTGTCTTCCCGTCCCCAGACAGATATTTGCTACCGTTAATCCCATCTCTCTTCCCCTCCCACCCCCATAGTTTCCCACCACTGTCAGTCATTTTCTTATAGTATTACGTTGGATGATCAAGGTCCACTATATGAGTGAGAAAATGTGATACTCAGATCTTTCTTTCTGTGAGAGATCACTCAGTATTATAGACTCTAGTTCCATCCAGGTTGCTGCAAAATTCATGATTTTGTTCTTTTTATGGCTGTGTAGTATTCCATCATGTATATGTACCACATTTTTTTAATCCAGTCCTCTTTTGATGGACAGCATGGTTGCTTCCAGGTGCTTGCTATTGTGAACAATGCTGCAATAAACATACGTGTGCAGGTATCTTTTTTATAGAGTGATTTGAGTTCTTCAGGGTATATTCCCAGTAGGGGGATTGCAGGGTCATATGGGAGGTTGATGTTTAGAGCTTTTAGGAATTGCCATACTGCTTTCCACAGAGGTTGCAGTAGTTTACACTCCCACCAACAGTGTAGGAGTGTTCCCTTTTTGCCACACCCTCTCCAACAACTGTTGTTTTTTGAGTTATTGGTAATTGCCATTCTGACTGGAGTTAGGTGGTATCTCAGTGAGGTTTTGATTTGCATCTCCCTGATGACTAGTGAGGTTGAACATTTTTTCAAGTGTCTGTTGGCTGCTTGAATGTCTTCCTTTGAGAAGTGTCTTTTCATAACTTTTGCCCATTTTATAATGGGGTTATTTGTTTTTTTCTTTTCAGCATGTTTGAGTTCCTTGTAGATCCAGGATGTTAAGCCTTTGTCAGACCTGGAGTTGGGAAATACTTTTTCCCAGTCTGTAGGCTGTCTCCCTGCTGTCTTGATGGTTTCTTTGGTTTTGCAGAAGCTTGTCAGTTTAAGGAGGTACCACTTGTCTATCTTATCTCTTATGGCCTGTGGGTTTTGGGTTTTGTTCAGGAATTGGATGCCAGTGCCAATTTCCATGAGGGTATGTCCTTCATTTTCTAAGGTTCTTATGGTTTGAGGTTTTACATTTAGGTCTCTGATCCATTTAGAGCTAATTTTTGTGTATGGGGATAGACAGGGGTCTTGTTTCAATCTTCTGCATGTGGTCAGCCAGTTTTCCCAGCACCATTTACTGAATAGGTTCTCCTCTCCCTAGTGGTAGGTGGTGGAGGCTTTGTCGAAGATGAGTTGGTTGAGAAATTGAGGTTTCATTTCTGGAATCTCAATTCTATTCCATTGGTCTATATGCCTGTTCCTATCCCAATACCAAGCTGTTTTGATGATTGTAGTTTTATAGTAAAGTTTGAAATCTGGTAATGTGATACCACCTGCTTTGTTTGTTTGTTGTTGTTGTTTTTGCTGAGGATTGTTCTGGCTATTCTTGGTCGTTTGTGTTTCCATATGAATTCCTGTGTTGTTTTTTCTATGTCTGAGAAGAATGTTGCTGGTAATTTGATGGCTCTTGCATTAAATCTGTCAATTGCCTTAGGTAAGATGGAAATCTTTACAATGTTGATTCTTCCGATCCATGAACATGGGATATTTTTCCACTTTTTTGTGTCATCTTTGATTTCTTTGAGCAGTGTTTTGTAGTTTTCATTATAAAGGTCTTTCACGTTTCTGGTTAGGAAGATGCCAAGGTATTTCCTTTTTTTGTGTGGCTATTATGAATGGGATTATGGTTTTTATTAGAGTTTCTGTTTGTTTATTATTGGTATAAAGAAATGCGATTGTCTTTTGCGCATTTATTTTATATCCTGAGACTTTGCCAAAGTCCTTTATCAGTGTAAGGAGGTTTTTGACAAATTCTCTTGTGTTTGCAAGGTACACGATCATGGCATCTGCAAAGAGAGATAACTTGACTTCCTCTTTTCCTATTTGAATACCCCTGATTGCATTCTCTTCTCTGATTGCTCTAGCCAGGACTTCCAATACTATACTGAACAGGAGGGGTGAGAGTGTCTTGTTCCCATTTTCAGGGGAAATGGTTCCAGTTTTTGTCCATTTAAGGAGTATGCTGGCTGTGGGTTTCTTGTAGATGGCTTTTACTCTTTTGAGGTATGTTCCCCATATACCTCGATGTTCGAGGCTATTTATCAAGAAGGGGTTTTATCAAAAGCTTCTTCTGCATCTAATGATATAATCATGTAGTTTTTGTTTTGCCATCTGTTGATGTATTTAATTACATTTATGGTTTTACAAATGTTGAACCAGCCTTGCATCCCAGGGATGAAGCCTACTTGGTCATGATGGATGATTTTTGAGATTTGTTGTTGAATCCATTTAGCTAGGATCTTGTTGAGAATTTTAGCATCTATGTTCATCAAAGATACTGGTCTGTAGTCCTCTTTCTTTCTTGGGTCTTTACCTGGCTTGGGTATCAATGTGATGTTGGCATCATAAAATGATTGGGGATTTTTTGTCCTGATGATCTGTCTAGGGTTGTGAGTGGGGTATTAAAGTCCCCACTTATTATGGTGTTAGAATCAATGTGTAATTGGTCTTCCCTGGTATGTAGTCTGACATTTTTCTCTTGCTGCCTTTAGGATTTTTTCTTTTATACCTACTTTGTTTAGGCGAATGATTATATGTCTGGGAGTTGGTCTTCTCATTTGTTGTCCTGCAGGGGTTCTCTGAATCTCTTGTGTTTGAATTTTTTCATCCTTGATGAGATGAGGGAAGTTTTCTTGAATGATTTCGTGAAATGTTTGTTCCAGTGTGGCCTCTGTTTTTCTCTCTGCCTCAGGAAGGCCTATTACTCTTAGGTTCGGTCTCTTGAAGTGATCATGCATCTCTTGATGGGTTTTTTCTGTCTTTTTGAACTTCTTTTCTATGCTTTTGACAGTTTGGGTTAGTTCTGTGTTTTGGTCTTTGAGCTCTGAGATTCTTTCTTCTGCTTAGCTAATTCTGCTTTCCATGCTTATTAGTTTGTTATTTATTTCCATCACAGTATTCTTTACTGCTGTTATTTCTGACATCAGCTCCTTCCAATTTTCCTCCTGTCTCTCCTCAATTTTTTAAATTCTCTCTATTAATGTCTTGATGTCTGGGTTTGTTGCATGTGACCAGTCATTCTGGGGGCTCTTCATTGTTTGTGTTCCGGAATCTGTTTTCCCACTGTCTGAGCTCCCAGGATCTGTGTGAGACCTATATTCTTCTTTTGATTTTTCTTCATTTGTGCAATTTTTCCCCCTCCCTACTTTTTCCTTCCCTCCACGTTACCGTCTTCTTTTTTTTTTTTTTTTTTTGAGTTGGAGTCTCACTCTGTCGCCCAGACTGGAGTGCAGTGGCTGCTCTGGCCACTGCAGCCTCGACCTGCTGGGCTCCAGCGATCCTTCCGCCTCAGTCTTCCGAGTAGCCGGAATTACAGGCATGCGCTACCACGCCCGGCTGATTTTTTGATTTATTGTAGAGATGAGGTCTCGCTGCCCAGGCGGGTCTCGAACCCGCGGGCTCAGGCAATCCACTCACCTCAGCCTCCCAAAGGCACGGGATTACAGGCTGAGCCACCGAGCCCGGCTGTTACCGTCTTCTTTAATTCTGTTATTCAAGGTTGGAGGGGTTGTTTTTACTTCTGTTTGTTCAATCTTCTGTTCTTCTTTATGTATGTCCTCTTACTTTGTTCAATTCTGGAGTTGCGTGGTAGGTTGTGGGTGGTCCTTTTTGCAGTTTTGAGATTTACTTAAGGGGGAAGCTTTGATTCAGAATCTATCTGCAGGTCCTGGTATCCACCAACAGGTGTATGAATAATCTGAAACCCACTTCCCACTGCCTTGGAATCTGTCCGTGCAGTGGGGTTGTAGGTTTACTCCCTGAAATAAAATGAGGTTAACAGAGGGAAGAGAATGGAGCAGGCAGTGGGGGGGAAGAGGGGGATGGAGAGAGAGAGGAGTAAGGGTGAAAACAGACCAGTGTACCAACAAATGGAGAGACAAAAATTGAAACATATAAAAACAATAGACCACGGCTACAAGCTAACCATCTCCCATACAAAAAAGAAACTAAAACATACAATGTTGCTAACATACAAGCTTACCAACCTCCTTCCTTATTGGTGTGCTATTCTTCTATACAGAGATATGGTTTACAGAGAGAAGAAAATAAAAGAAGGGAAAAGAAGGAGAAAAGGGGGGAACAAAACAGAAGGAATCGAATCAAATCAGTAGACTAACAGAACCAATCAAGCACACTCTGAGACTTTTCATTTAAGTCGAATGTCCTTTCAGTTCTGATTTCTAGCTGTCTTTTCAAGCTGGTAAGTTTGTTCAGTTAGGATCAGTTGCTCCTGGCCTGCTGTGAAGGACAGTTCAGATCATCACTCAGTTCACCACTGCCCTGTTCACTACTCAGATATGACCTGTGTCTGTCAGGCTTCCATTTTCCCCTTTTGGTGTCATTACCTTGAATCGCCAGCAGGTGGTGTTATCCCTCGCTCCAGATGGTCTTTATCACAGCTGCTCGCCCACCCCTAAGGGGAGGAAGATGTTGCCTGGAGGCACACAGGAGGAGACCCACAGCCTGGCAGGACGTCCAGTGGTAGTACACCTCAGCAGATCTTGCTCACAGGGGCTTCAAGGTCTGAGGTTGTGGATCACCTCAGGCACGGGCCATCTGATGTGTAATGGCTGCCTTGATGGTGGCGGCTGTGGCTCACCTCAGGCACTGATGGTCCAATGTGGAATGGATGTTTCAGCAGTGGCGACAGCAGCAGCGGCGGTGGCAGCTGGCTTCAGGCACAGGCGGAGCAATGCGCAATGCCTGCCTCGGAGGCGGCGGCGGTAGTGACGGCGGCTTGCCTCAAGCACTGGCAGTGCAATGTGGAATGGCTGCCGGCCGTGGTGGCAGCAGTGGCCACAGTAGCTGCCCAGACCATGGTGATGCCTCAGCGAGGTCTACAGCCGAGCTCCGAGTGAAGAGCGGGCTGCCGACGTTGGAATCTGCAGCCTCTGGGGAGAGAACCAGAGTCTCTTTGTGATCTCCTCGGTGGAGAGTCTCACAGACCGAGCTGTCCTGTCGCCATCTTGCCAGAAGTCAATTCTAATTTTTGTGCAATAAAGGCTGGCAAAACCAATTGAATCCTCCTACTTCAGATAATATTCCAAGCTTGTTTAATACTCTTAGGGTACACATTATACCTTGCATTTTATCTGGGTTTTGTTGTTATTAAATCCCCAAATTCCTTGAGGTGTAATTACTTGGTAGGTTTGATATGATGACTTTTGTTGGAGGAGCTAAAGCTCATAATTTTATTTTCTTCTTGTTCTCCTTCTTTGAAGAAAAACTTCTTGTACATTGAGGCAAAAACATGGTTTTATGGCTTCCTGACTTTTAAAGCAGCATATAATTCAAAACCACAGTTCCTTACTTGTCTAAACAACAGGGCAAGCCCCTTGTGGTAGAACTGGGAGGTTTATATCTTAGGCCACGAAGTTAGCGAACACACGGGCCAGCAGGCACAGGGGTGTGGATTGCCAGCTCTGTCTGCCTGTTTCTACCACTTACCATCTTGCACTGCCTGTGTTTCTTGAAACTTAACATGGGTCAAAATAGTACCTTGAAATGAAAATGGGGGCACAGGGTTGTTCTAAACACATAGAGTGCCCGTGCTTTGCAAGCACATAATAAATGTTAGCTATTATCATACTATTGATAGCACTACAATAGCACTGTAATTATCTCTGAAGCAAAGAAGGGCCCACTCTGTGTGGGCTCACTTCTTGAACAAGTTGTAGCTTTTACTAAGAATTTCATGAGGATTTATAACTATTCTTCCACGCTGACTTGTGTCACCAGCATGGAGGTGCATTCCCACCCTTTGACTTTTGCTCATGCTGTGCCTGTGCCCAGCCTAAGATGCCCTCTCCCCTGCCGTATTCACTCAACAAATGCCTGCTCCTCCATCAAGACTCAGTTCACTTTCATCCGGGAAACACTTGATAGTTTTTGGGTGACTACTACATGCCAGGCATAGTGCTCAGAGTCTAGTGAAGAGTGGACCTGGAAACAGATCAAAGCAACCTATGTGGCTTCCCTACTCTGTGGCATCTTTTCCCCAAGTAGAACTGAGAGTTCCTTTCTTTTGTAACCTTTAATAGTAATGAGTACAGTTCATTGCACTTATTTATATTTCTTTGTATCTGCTAGATATAAATTCCTTAAGGGAAAGTAGTACCTAGCACCTAAGACTGTGCCTGCACATAAAAGGTGCCAGTGAATGTTTTCAGAATGAATGGATACATATTTCAGGGCTAACAACCTTTGAGAGATTATGTACCATGTTTTTATTTTATCACTCAAATATTATTTTGAGTACATACTATGTGCCAAGTAGTCTTGTAAGTGCATAGGATATAGTTTACATTTAACTAGGGAAGCAGATAGTAGACAAGTAAAATACGTAGAACATCGATTGGCTCAAAGTACTATGGAGAAAAATTAAGCTGTAAAAGAAAGATCAGGACTTGGATGTGAACATTGGGGAGGTCTTTCCTGAGAAGATAACATTGGGGACAAGGTCTGAAGGAGGTGAGGAAAACTCATTAAAGGTCAAGGAGGAGCAATTGCAAATACCTGACCCCTGCAAGGTTGTGTGTCTGGAGTTGAGGGGGAGGGCAAAAGAAGTAGAGGTAAAGTAAGGGGGTGGCCAGATTGTGCAGAGCCTTGAAAGCTAGGAGAGTCACTCAGCCTGGAAACTGTCTTATTTATGAAGACTTTGGTGTTTTGATCTGAGAAGGGAAACTTTTAGAGAATTTTGAACCAAAGATTGATGTGGTCTGATGAACATTTAACAGGATCATGCTGGATCCTGTTTTTGGATCATGCTGGATCCTGTTTTTGTTGGTGTTTTTGGAATCAACTGTAGGGAAGTAAAGGCAGGCACAGGGGACAGGTAGGAGGCTGCTGCAATAATCCAGGTGAGAGTTCTTGGTGGCTTGAACTAAGGCAGTAGCAGCGGGAATAATGAGAAGAGTTCAGATTACAGATTTTTTAAAAATAATTTTAAAAAATTTCAAACCTATAAAAGAGAAGAACAATAATTTGGTGAACACCATATTTTCATCTCCCACATTCAATAATTATTAATGATTTGACATATTTGCTTTATATATATATATTATATATATATATATATATATATAGCCTTTTTTACTGAACCCATTTCAAGGTAAGTTGAAGATATTTTGAGACTTTGCACTTCAGCATAAATTTCCAGAAAATAAGGATCTTCTTCTAATTATCAGAATACGATTATCATCTCAAATCAATGCATAGCTAATGTTCAAGTTTTTTCCATTATTTTTCCATCGATGTCTTTGACATTTGTATTTTTTTCCAGCTATAGTCCAGTCAATATTTATACGTTATATTTGATAGTGATGTCTCTTAAATTGTTCTCTTTGATTTTAACTTTTTTATTTCAAAATAATTTTAAACTTACAGAGGAGTTTCAAGACTAGCATAAAGAAATCCTGTATAAACCTCACCCAGATTCAGTGTTAACATGAAGCCATACGTGCTCTAAGATTCTTCTTAGAATTTCCAGAAAACAAGGATCTTCTTTCTCTCTATGCATGCGTGTGTACACTCATGCATACACACACACATGATTTTTATGAAAATTTTTAAATTTTTATTGGAAAGATATGAGATACAAGTCAGGATTAGGTACATGAGTGGTCATCGTACAGGTGAAGTTTGGGCTTCCTGTTGAGCCTCACTTTGCCTTGTTTGGAATCAGGTATGCTTATTGATGTTATGTGCCCTTCATGAATTATTTGAGTGGAAGCTTCAGATCAAGCTTTATTTTGAAGATAGAGTAAACAGAATTTTCAGAGAGATTGGGTGTGTGGCCTGAGAGGAGGTAAGAATTCAAGAATGATACTCAGGTCTTGACCTTGGCAGTTAGAAGGAAGGAGTTGCCCTTTACTGAACTGAGCAAGAATGAGGGGGAAGAACTAGGAAGAAACCCAGAATTTTTATTTTTGTCATGTTAGATTTGAGGTATCTATGAGTTATCTGTGTGGAAAGGTGCTTCAGGCAGCTGGGTAGACAAATAGTTCAGGAAGAGGTGTGGGTTGCAAATATAAACTTGGAAATTGTCAGGGAACATATGGCTTGAAAAACCCTAAGACAGTGTGAGATCACAGAGTGAGAGTGATTAGAGGAAATGTCTGAGCACTGAGCCTTGAGCTGTGTTAGAGATTGTAGAGTTAAAGAGGGACCAATAAAAGAAGCTGTGAAGGACAGTAAGTGAGAAGGCCAAGAGATGGTGTTAACAGTCAGCAGCACACTGTTGATGGGCCATGTAGCAAAACACAAGTCATTGGTGTCTGTCAAAAGCAGTTGGGGGCAAGGCACAATGGCTCATGCTTGAAATTCCTGGAGACCAGAAGTTTGAGTCCAGTCTAGGCAACATAGCGAGACTCCTTCTCTACAAAAATATTTTTTAAAGTCTTCTAGGTGTGGTAGCAAACACCTGTAGGCTGAGCTACTCAGAAGGCTGAAGTTGAGAGGATTCCTTGAGGCCAGGAGTTCAAGGTTGCAGTGAAACATGATTGTGGCACTGCACTCCTGGTTGGGCAACAGAGTGAGACCCTGTCTCTTAAAAAAAAATGTGGTACCTATATGCAATGGAATATTACACAGCCATAAAAAAGAACAAAATCATGAATTTTGCAGCAACCTGAATGGAATTAGAGTTTATAATACTGAATGATCTCTCACAGAAACAAAGATCTGAGCATCACATGTTCTCACTCATAAGTGGACCTTGAACAACTATTGTAATACTGTAAGAAAAGGATTGACAGTGGCGGGAAACTATGGGGGGCAGGGAGGGGAAGGGAGGTGGCATTAATGGTAGTCAATATTTGTCTGGGTATGGGGGGGCATACCTCATCAACAAGGGTACCTGCACAATGCATATTTGTATACCTAACCATTAACTGTACCCCACAATTTTAAAATAAAAAATGTGTATTAAAAAAAAAGGAAGTTGGGTTGATTGATGACAGAGAAAAAGCCCAAATAAACACAATCAGAAATGCAAAAGATGAAGTCACATCTTACCCTGAAGAAATACTAAAGATCATCAGAGACTACTACATATACTTGTATTGAAACAAACTTGAAACCCTAAAGAAAATGGAGGACTTTCTGACATGACGCAACCTCCCTAGGTTGAAACAAGAAGAAGTTGGGACCCTAAATAGACAAATAACACTCAAGAAAATTGACTATGTCATAAGAAAACTACCTACAAAAAAAAAAGCCCTGGACCAGATGACATTTCAGCAGAATTCTACAAGACATACAAGGAGAAACTGATACCAATCTTACTGAAAGTATTGCAGGCAATTGAGAAAGATGGAACTCTGCCCAAATCATTTTATGAATCTAACATCACATTGATACCCAAACCAGGGAAAGACCCAACAAAGAAAGAGAACTACAGGCCAATATCTCTCATGAACATAGATGCTAAAATTCTCAAAAAGATCCTAGCAAACTGGATTCAACAACACATCTCAAAAATCATCCATCACAACCAAGTAGACTTCATCCCCAGGATGCAAGGCTGGTTCAACATTCAAGACCATAAACGTAATTAAATACATCAAAAAATGTAAAAAACATGATTACATCATTGGATGCAGAAAAAGCTTTTGATAAAATCCAGCACCCCTTCTTGATGAAAACGCTTGAACACTAAGCATAAGTGGAACATACCACAAAATAGTAAGAGCCGTCTATGAGAAACCCACAGCCAGCATACTGCTAACGAGACAGAAATCAGAACCATTTCCCCTGAAAACTGGGATGCCCATTCTCAACCTCCTATTCAATATAGTTTTGGAAGTCCTAGCTATAGCAATCAGAGAAGAGAAGGTAGTCAGGGGTATCCGAATAGGAAAAGAGTAAGTCAAGTTATCTCTCTTTGCAGATGACATGATTGTATACCTTGAAAACCCAAGAGAATATTTCAAAAATCTTCTTGCACTGATAAAAGACTTTGCCAAAGTCTTGGGGTATAAAATAAATGTGGAAAAGACAATTGCATTTCTATACACCAATAATAAGCAAATAGAAAACCAAATAAAAAGCACAATTCCATTCACAATAGCCACAAAAAAGTGAAATACCTTAGCATCTTCCTAACCAGAGACGTGAAAGACCTTTACAATGAAAACTACAAAACACTGCTCAAAGAAATCAAAGATGACACAAGCAAGTGGAAAAATATCCCATGCTCATGGATTGGAAGAATAAGCATTGTTAAGATGTTCATTCTACCTAAGACATTTACAGATTTAAAGCAATACCCATCAAATTACCAGCAACATTCTTCTCAGATCTAGAAAAAACAATGCAGGAATTCATATGGAAACAAAAAACCAAGAATAGCCAAAACAATCCTCAGCAAAAAAAAAAAAAAAAGCAGGAGATATCACACTCCCAGACTTTAAACTTTATTATAAAGCTACAATAATCAAAATGGCCTGGTATTAGTACAAGAGCAGGCATATAGACAAATGGAATAGAACTGAGATTCCAGAAGCAAAACCTCAATTTCTTAAACAACTCATCTTTGACAAAGCCTCCACCACCTACCTGAGAGGAGAACCTACTCTGTAAATGGTGCTGGGAAAACTGGCTGACCACATGCAGAAGATTCAAACAGGACCCCTATCTATCCCCATACACAAAAATTAACTCTAACTGGATCAGAGACCTAAATGTAAAACCTCAAACTATAAGAACCTTAGAAAGTGCAGGATACCCCCTTAATGGAAGTTGGAACTGGCAACCAATTCCTGAACAAAACCCCAAATGCACAGGCTATAAGAGATACGATAGACAAGTGGGACCTCATTAAACTGACAAGCTTCTGCAAAGCCAAAGAAACCATCAGAGAGCAGGGAGACAGCCCACAGACTGGGA
Source organism: Cephalopachus bancanus (assembly GCA_027257055.1). Classification (NCBI taxonomy): domain Eukaryota; kingdom Metazoa; phylum Chordata; class Mammalia; order Primates; family Tarsiidae; genus Cephalopachus; species Cephalopachus bancanus. The sequence continues at coordinate 12,590 of JAPVLO010002130.1, forward strand.
AAAACTATTTGCCATCTCCATGTCTGACAAAGGTCTAACATCTAGGATCTACAAAGAACTCAAATGTGCTGAAAAGAAAAAAACAAACAGCCTCATTATAAAGTGGGCAAAAGATATGAATAAACACTTCTCAAAAGAAGACATGCAAGCAGTCAACAGATACTTGAAAAAATTTTAAGCTTCACTGTCATCAAGGAGATGCAAATTAAAGCTTCACTGAGATACCCCCTAACTCCAGTCAGAATGGCCATCATCAGTAACTCAAAAAATAACAGATGCTGGAGAGGATATGGCAAAAAGGGAACACTTCTACACTGTTGGTGGGAGTGTAAACTAGTACAGCCTCTGTGGAAAACAGTGTGGCAATTCTTAAAAGTTCAAAAACTCGATCTTCCACGTGACCCCACAATCCCCCTGTTAGTAATATACCTGGAAGGACTCAAATCACGCTATAAAAAAGATACCTGCACACATATGTTTATTGCAGCATTGCTCACAATAGCAAGAACATGGAACCAACTATGCTGCCCACCAAAAGAGGACTCGATAAAGAAAAAATGTGGTTCGTATACAAAATGGAATATTACGCAGCCATTAAGAAGAACAAAATCATTAATTTCACAGCAACCTAGATGGAATTAGAGTAAATAATACTGAGTGATCTTTCACAGAAACAAAGATCTGAGTACCACATGTTCTCACTCATAAGTGGACCTTAAACAACTACCATAATACTATAAGAAAGGGATTGATAGTAGCAGGAAACTATGAGGAGGTAGGGGTGCAGGGAGGTGGGATTAATGGTAGTCAATATCTGCCTGGGGAAGGGGGGACACACCTCATCAACGAGGGTGCCTGCACAATGAATACTTATATACCTAACCCTAAATTGTACCCCACAATTTTAAAATAAAATATAAAAATAAAAATAAAAAAGCAAACAAAAAAGGAATTTGGGTTGAATGATGAGAGTGAAACCGTGATCCCAGAGGTCTTAAGAGAAAGCAGAGGAGAGAAATTGAAGTATGGGAACTCTTGAGATGTTTGTTATAAAAGGCAGATTCAGGGGGAAAAGCGGGGGGCAAATGGAGGAGAAACGAGGTTAAGAATTTTTTTAACAAATGAAAAATGGTGACATGTTTGTATGCTAATGGAAATGATCCAGAAAAGAAGGAAAAATTGATGATGCATTAGAGGAGAGAAATGCTAGAGCTGTATCCTTGATTAGACAGGAGGGGCTAGGTGTGGGGCACCAGCCAGAAGTTGCCTTGGATAGGAGCACAGATAGTTCATCAGAAGTGACAGGAGGGAGGTCAGAGTGTCCAGGCAGGACTGTAGGGAGGTCGAGTCATGTAAGTCTCTCCTAGTTGTTTCCATCTTCCCAGTGAAGTAGGAAACAGGGCCATCAAGAAAAGTGAGGAGGGAGGAAGAGGTGTTGGAATTTTGAGCAGAGAGGAGAATATATGAAATAATTTTCCAGGTGGCAGGCAGTGAGGGACAAGGACATCAATAGATTGACTTTTTTAGGAATAAAGGGTATAGGTGTCAGTAGGGTGTGGTCACCCATAGGTCATTCTTTCCCAATCCAAAAAGCCAGAAGTTGGGAGAAAGCTTCATAGTGCTATGAGTGACTATGTAAATAGAAAACTAGCTTGAAAACAGAGTTGAGAGGCTTTGAGTCCTGGCTCAGAGACTTGGTGCGGGCATTTATCAGAACAGACTGTGGAACTGATATCCCACCAATGAACATTTCATTCATTCTCTATCATTCCCACATTTATTATTTACAGGAGAGGGAGGGCAAGTCTCTTATGTCCTTTAGTCAGTCTGTAACTTCTGAAGATACTAGAGGTTCAAAACTGATCCATGGAACTTATTATGCATATGATTACCTTGAAGAACAATGCTGTCAGGTTATTAAAGCATTTTTGTGTCTTTTAAGTTCATTATCCAGTGAACTGCTGAGATGGTAAATTCTTGTTGAATTGGGTGATGTTCTGCTTCAAACTCCCTTTTCTCCTAAGAAATTTTATACTACACACTGAAGATGCTTAAGCTGCCACATGGATTTCTCTTGTGCTTTGAATGATTTGATGCATTAGACATTTTTACTTAATTTATACTTTAATTTAAATTAAACACATCCAGATATACCTGCAGCAAACCAGCCAGTTTTCTAAAGTTACATATAAATAAGAGGGGGGAGAAAAGAAACAAGGTAAAATCAAGCAGCATGTTTTTATTTCTATCCCAGTTTTTTCTCTTTACAGTTTGCACATTATAACCTCGTTAGGTGTTTGATGTCCAGGTTTTGCACTTTAAAAACAAGGCTTTTGTTAGGAAGGCAACCAAGTCAGCAAATTAAAAAGATGCATTTTTGTAAAACCTATGAGTGTAAATTTTTTGGTACTTTTCAAAAGTAACCCTAGGCCTCTGGTAATTATCTCAAATAAAAATTTTCCCTAATATTATTAAATGTTTAATGAAATGTCTGCAAGATATGATTTAATGGCTGAATTCAAATCATAGATTCATATATAAATAATATAACCAAGGTTAATCTTAACAGAAACCAAAATAACAATTCTTTCAGTCATTTTTAACTTTTTATTAGGAAAATCTTGACATGCCCCCCAAAAGAGAGACTAGTATAATGAATGTATTCATCATATAGCTTCAACAATGATATACATTCTGCATCTTCTTATGTTAATAATTCCCAAACTGAATGTTATCAAATTATAGTATTTTTTTACAGGCCAGACATTAATATAGGATGTGGGTTCAAGATAATATGTTTAATGTGCTTTAATGTGGGACCTCTGAATGAGAGCCTTGAGGCCTGCAAAGGTTCTTCTGCTTGTTTCTCAGCTCTCCATGCCCTCAAGTTCTCAGGGCTCACCAGTACTTCCTGTGTGAGTCCTTTCTTGCACATTGTACATTGTACTTTTTACTAAGTAAATTCTCAGAGTTCTCTGTGCATTCTGTCCCAGGGCCCTCCACACCCCTTTCCCCACCTTCTTTAAAGTCTAGCTCAGGCATCTGCTCCTCTGATGTGTCTCCTCATCACCTCACCTCTTGCCCACCTGAGACTCCTATAAGAGCATGTCAAAATTAAGCACACAAGGAAAACATAGGTCCCATGAATCAGAAACTGATGCACAAATATTGTAACTATCAAAAGTAGATTATGAAACTATGCTTAATCAATGCAAAAATAAAAGAACAGGTAAAAAGTATCTACAGAAAACAGGAAACTATAAAAACTGACCAAGAAGCTTTTTTAAAAAGCCAAATAAAAGTACAATAATCAAATCTAAAACTAGAAGGAGAAGGAAAGAAACTAGAAATAGTTAAAAGGGAATTAGTGATCTGAAAGGGAGATGATATCTAACATACAGCCAGAGAAACAAAACAAACAAAGTATACCATGGAAGAGAAATTAGGACACATGAGATTAGTGAGATGATCTAAAATACACTTACCTGTAATTATGGAAGAAGAAAACAGAGGGTAGGGAAGAGGCAATATTTGAAGAGGTAATGGCTGAGAATTTTCCAGAATGTACAAAGATAACAAACTACAGATTTAGGAAACCCAGAGAATGTTGAGAAGAATAATTTTTTTTAATTGCATCTATACACAGCATACTGAAAATACAGAAAAACAAAAGTGAGGGGGAAAATCTTAAAGCCTACAAGAAGGAAAATGGAACAAGGGAACAACAGAGTGACCATCAACTTCTTTCTAGCACCATGTAAGCAAGAAGACAGTGGGATGATATCAAAAATATGCTGAAAGCAAAGACCTGCCAATCAGGTATTTTTTGTTCAGAGAAAAAACTTCTAAGAATGAGAGGGAAATAATTTCATTTTCAGACAAGAAAAAAACAAGAGATTTCCTCTCTAGCAAGTCACAAGAATCTTCAGACAAAATTCCAAGTGGAAGTTCTAGACACAAAAAAGAATGAAAAACAAATAATATGGAAAGTGTGTGTGCAATCTAAAAAAAAGCTGTCTCTATGTTTTCTAAGGTTATTAATGTATTTAAGAATAAATGCAGAATAAAAGCCAGGACAAAAATAAGTCAGAAGAGGATACATGGAAATAAAATATTTGAAACACTTTGGATTTTCTGGGAAAAGGTAAAAGATAGATGAACATTGTGTTTTGATAACTGAGGTATACCCATTGTAATTTCTAGGGTAACCACCAAAATAATTATAAATTGAGTCTACAATTTCAAAACTAAGAGGGAGAAAGATGCTTCTCTCAGGGAGTTTATTCTCATGCTCCTGGCCAGTATTGTCAGATACCATCAGCATAGAATCACCATAGACCAAGCTTATGGTCTCCATGATTCCCAGGACTAACTGCCCAGGACTGTATCCACCTTCTCAATCTCAAAACTTCTCATGGGATTATTTCCCCTTTCCCATTATCTCCTTTTCTGCTTGGTGCCAAGGTGACTACCCTTGAAGTTTCTCAGATGCTGGTAGAGGTAGGGTTTATGAATAGTTCACACACATCCTATGGATGTAATCCTTTGGGATCCCAGCTTGACATGGACATTGTCTCCTAAAATATCCTTTGCATTAGGTGGGCTTGATTCTTTTCTCTTGCCTCCAGGGATCTGCCTAAATACAAATCCAGACTTACTGGTGGTGGCAGATGCTGTTGGTAGAGCTATGGTGCTCTACTTAGGTCTCTGGCTTTCCCCTTAGATTTTTATCCTGAGAGCTTAACTATCTTGCCACCTCTAATGCTTTTAAGGAACTTTTAAATTGAGAAGCTTAGTTGCTTTTAAAAGGTAGCAAGGAGTTGGTCTGAATAGTCTAGCCTGCTATGTCTGGAGAAAGAAGTATTAATAAGACCTTAAATCTAGTAAGTTTTGTCTGGTACTGAAAAAAAAGTATGCATGCTATACATACATGATGTTTCAAATGTGGAGGATAAGGGATTTTGAAAGCTAGAATTCTCATATACTTTTGTTTTATGTGATCATTTTAATATTGATGTGAAGTTAGTTACACAAGGTCACTTTGGTCTTGTGTCCAGTGTGACTCTCGATTTTAATTGCCATGAAACTGCATCCAACAGCTTAGTTGCCTGGATCCACAATGAGCCAGTGAAACAGCACCCTTGCCAAGCTCCCACAATGTGCAGTTATGGTATAAAGTGACCTTGAGGGACATGGCCTTTTAAAGACATGGGAGACACAGATTAGCCTACATGGTTGTCTGGGACATACCAGGTAATAACTGACAAACACACTGTTACCTAATATGCATCTGAAAACAGTGTATGCTGAAAAAGCTTCCTCTTACAAAGTAATACACAGACAAATGTAAATTGAATTAAATTTAACTGTTTTGGGGAATGCTGGTTTATATGCAGCCCAGATTGATCAAGTTGGTAGTGTTAAGCAAAAGATCTCTCGTAGAGGATGGAATTTTGTGTAAAATCTTGAACCTCAGAAACATAGATTAGTGAGAGTGCGGTATATGAATAGGTAGAGATGGGAAGAGAGTGGAGATAGGTACAAACACGCAGTGTGTAGGTATTGACAAGCATGTTTTATTGGTGAAGATAGAGACACTACCTGGAAAGTGATTGGGAAATGAACCAACCAAGAAAGGTGTGAGAAAAGAAAACACTTGAGTTCTGACATTCAGGAAAAGCCCCACTTCAGTTTGGACACCACAGAATCTGTTGAATTTTCCTTGCTTCTTTCCCATTTACTTTCTCTTTTGACTTTGAGGAGAGGGTTGCAGTTTAAAGAGATGCCATGAGCTGAGTTCCCTTGGGTGGCCTCCTTGGGTCTTAGACCAAGCTAGTCATTAGACCTTCAAAGAACCATTTAAAAATACCATCTCTTAATATTATTAGGATTGTCTGAATTATGGGAAGAACATAATGAACATGAAGCAGGACCTTTATTTTATTTTATTTTATTTATTATAATCAATATTTTTTATTATGATATTGTGGGGTACAGTTAAGGCTTAGGTATACGAATATGCTTCGCTCAGGCACCGTTGTTGATAAGAGGTGTTTCCCCATCCCCAGAGAGATATTTATTACCGTTAATCCCATCTCCCTCCCCTCACCATAGTTTCCCACCACTCAGTCATTTTCTTATAGTATTACATTGGATGTTCAAGGTCCACTATATGAGTGACAGCATGTGATACTCAGATCTGTTTCTGTGAGAGGTTACTCAGTATTATAGACTCTAGTTCCATCCAGGTTGCCGCAAAATTCATGATTTTGTTATTTTTGATGACTGCGTAGTATTCCATCATGTATATGTACCACATTTTTTTAATCCAGTCCTCTTTTGATGGACAGCATGGTTGGTTCCAGGTTCTTGCTATTGTGAACAATGCTGCAATAAACATTCATGTGCAGGTATCTTTTTGATAGAGTGATTTGAGTTCTTTAGGGTATATTCCCAGTAGGAGGATTGCAGGGTCATATGGGAGGATGATATTTAGAGCTTTTAGGAATCGCCACACTGCTTTCCACAGAGGTTGCACTAGTTTACACTCCCACCAACAGTGTAGAAGTGTTTGCTTTTTGCCACACCCTCTCAAGTAACTGTTGTTTTTTGAGTTATTGATAACTGCCATTCTGACTGGAGTTAGGTAGTATCTCAGTGTGGATTTGATTTGCATCTCCCTGATGATTAGTGAGGTTAAACATTTCTTCATGTGTCTGTTGGCTGCTCGGATGTCTTCCTTTGTGAAGTGTCTATTCATATCTTTTGCCCATTTTATAATGGGATTGTTTGTTTTTTTCTTTTCAGCACGTTTAAGTTCCTTGTAGATCCAAAATGTTAAGCCTTTGTCAGACCTGGAGTTGGGAAATACTTTTTCCCAGTCTGTAGGCTGTTTCCCTGCTCTCTTGATGGTTTCTTTGACTTTGCAGAAGCTTGCCAGTTTAATAAGGTCCCACTTGTCTATCTTCTCTCTTATGATCTATGGATTTCAGGTTTTGTTCAGGAAATGGAAGCCAGTTCCGATTTCCATGAGGGTATGTCCTTCATTTTCTAAGGTTCTTATGGTTTGAGGTTTTACATTTAGGTCTCTGATCCATTTGGAGTTAATTTTTGTGTATGGGGATAGATAGGGGTCCTGTTTCAATCTTCTGCATGTGGTCAGCCAGTTTTCCCAGCACCATTTACTGAATAGGTTCTCCTCTCCCCAGTGGTAAGTGGTGGAGGCTTCGTCAAAGATGAGTTGGTTGAGAAATTGAGGTTTCATTTCTGGAATCTCAATTCTATTCTATTGGTATATATGCCTGTTCCTATCCCAATACCAAGCTGTTTTGATGATTGTACCTTTATAATAAAGTTTGAAATCTGGTAATGTGATACCACTTGCTTTGTTTTTTGTTTTTGTTTTTGTTTTTGTTTTTTTGCTGAGGATTGTTCTAGCTATTCTTGGACGTTTGTGTTTCCATATGAATTCCTGTGTTGTTTTTTCTAGGTCTGAGAAGAATGTTGCTGGTAATTTGATGGGTGATGCATTGAATCTGTAGATTGCCTTAGGTAAGATGGACATCTTTGCAATGTTGATTCTTCCGATCCATGAGCATGGGATATTTGTCCACATGTTTGTGTCATTTTTTATTTCTTTGAACAGTGTTTTGTAGTTTTCATTGTAAAAGTCTTTCATGTCTCTGGTTAGGAAGATGCCAAGGTATTTCATTTTTTGTGGCTACTGTGAATGGAATTGTGGTTTTTATTTGGCTTTCTGTTTGTTTATTACTGGTGTAAAGAAATGCGATTGTCTTTTGCACATTTATTTTATATCCTGAGACTTTGCCAGAGGCCTTTATCAGTGTAAGGAGGTTTTTGACAGATTCTCTTGAGTATTCAAGGTACACAATCATATCATCTGCAAAGAGAGATAACTTGACTTACTCTTTTCCTATTTGGATACCCCAATTGACTTCTTTTCTCTGATTCCTTGACCCAGGACTTCCAATACTATGTTGAACAGGAGGGGTGAGAGTGGGCATCCTTGTCTTGTTCCAGTTTTCAGGGAAAATCGTTCCAATTTCTGTCCATTTAGAAGTATGCTGGCTGTGGGTTTCTCATAGATGGCTTTTACTATTTTGAGGTATGCTCCCCGTATGCCTAGATGTTCGAGGGTTTTTAATCAAGAAGGGATGCTGTATTTTATCAAAAGCTTTTTCTGCATCTAATGATATAATCATGTGGTTTTTGTATTGACATCTGTTGATGTATTTAATTACATTTATGGTTTTATGAATGTTGAACCAGCCTTGCATCCCAGGGATGAGGCCTACTTGGTCATGATGGATAATTTCTGAGATGTGTTGTTGAATCCAATTTGCTAGGATCTTGTTGAGAATTTTAGCGTCTATGTTCATCAAAGATATTGGCCTGTAGTTCTCTTTCTTTGTTGGGTCTTCACCAGGCTTGGGTATCAATGTGATGTTGGCTTCGTAAAATGATTTAGGGAGAGTTTCATCTTTTTCAATCGCCTGGAATAACTTCAGTAGGATTGACATCAGCTCCTACTTAAATGTCTTGTAGAATTCTGCTGGAAAGTCATCTGAACCAGGGCTTTTTTTGTAGGTAATTTTCTTATTATGTAGTCGATTTCTTTGATTGTTATTGGTCTATTTAGGGTCTCAATTTCTTCTTGTTTCAATCTAGGCAGGTTTTGTGATGTCAGAAAGTCCTCCATTTCTGAAAGGTTTTCAAGTTTCTTTCCAAATAAGTGTACGTAGTAGTCTCTAATGATATTTTGTATTTCTTCAGGGTCAGCTGCGATTACATCTTTTGTGTTTCTGATTGTGTTTATTTGGGTTTTTTCTCTTTTTTTCTTGGTCAGCCTAGCTAGGGGACCATCGATCTTGTTTATTCTTTCAAAGAACCAGCTTTTTGTTTCATTGATTTTTTTTTTTTTTTTTTTTTTTTTTTTTTGAGTTGGAGTCTCACTCTGTCGCCCAGACTGGAGTGCAGTGGCCGCTGCCGGCCACCGCAGCCTCCACCTGCCGGACTCCGGCGATCCTTCCACCTCAGCCTTCCGAGTAGCCGGAATTACAGGCATGCGCTACCATGCCCGGCTAATTTTTTGATTTATTGTAGAGGTGAGGTCTCACTGCCCAGGCGGGTCTCGAACCCGCGGGCTCAGGCAATCCACTCACCTCAGCCTCCCAAAGGCGCGGGATTACAGGCTGAGCCACCGAGCCCGGCTTGATTTTTTGTATTATCTTTTTGTCTTCTATGTCCTGGTTTTGGGCTTTTATTTTGGTGATCGGGATTCTTCTGCTGAAATTAGGGTTTTTGTGGTCTTGCTTTTCCAGCTTCCTTAGGTGGCTTGTTAGGCTGTCAATTTGTGATCCTTCCATTGCCTTCATGTGCCGTTGTACAGATGTAAATTCCCTCCTACTGCAGTTTTCAGGGGTGTCCCAGAGATTTTGGTAAGATGTTTCTTCATTTTCATTTGCTTCCAGGTATCTTTTGATCTCTGTTTTATTTTCATCATTGACCCAGGAGTTGTTTAGCATCATACTGTTTAGTGTCCATGTCTTTGTGGGTTTTGGGGGGAACTTGTTGGTGTTAATTTTTATTTTTATCCCACTGTGGTCTGAGAAGGTGCATGGTTAACTTTTGGTCCTTTTAAATTTACTTATGCTTGATTTATGGCCAATTATGTGGTCTATCTTAGAATATGTTCCATGCGGTAATGAGTAGAATGTGTATTCTGTGGTCTTTGGATGGCATGTTCTGTAGGTATCAATTAAGTTCATTTGGTCAAGAGTTACATTGAGGTTCCAGATCTCATTGCTGATTTTTTGTCCTGATGATCTGTCTAGGTTTGTGAGTGGGGTATTAAAGTCCCCAGTTATGATGGTGTTAGAGTCAATATCTTTCTTTAGTTTTCCTAGAAGTTGTTTTATGAAAGTTGGTGCACCTATGTTGGGTGCATATATGTTTAAGATAGATATTTCTTGTTGGTGGAGTGAACCTATTATCATTATGTAGTGGCCCTCTGTATCTTTTTTAATTTTTGATGGGTTTAAATGGTATTTTGTCTGAAATTAGGATCACGACCCCTCCTTTCTTTTGTGCTCCATTCGCCTGAAAATTTGTTCCCATCCTCTCACTTTGAGTCTGTGTATGTCCTTTCAAGTGAAATGGGTCTCTTGAAGACAGTATATTGTTGCCTATTGCTTATGTCCTTTTTATTGAGATGGGTCTCTTGAAGGTAGAATATTTTATCCATTTTGCAATTCTATGTTTTTTCAGTGGTGCGTTTAGTCCATTCACATTCAGGGTAAATATTGAAATGTGAGAGTTCATCTCTATCATAGAGTTCTTATAGAGTTGTTGTTCTTCCACTTGGGTTTTTTTGTCTTTCTTTTGGTTTTAGTGTTGGTTCTTATGTATTTTATTCTTTTTCCTGTACTCTTGTGAAGAACGTTGTTCCTTTTTCCTTTTCTTCTGTGTTTAGTACTTTCTTAAGTGTTTCATGTACAGGTGGTCTGATGGCAGTGTCAGTTTTTAGGGATTAGAAATCTGGGAAAGATTTTAATTCTCCCTCACTGATGAAGCTTAACTTGGCCAGGAAGCTTATTCTTGGTTGAAATTGTTCATCTTTTAGGACTTTGAAGATAGGACTCCAAGTTCTCCTAGCCTGCAGGGTTTCTGTAGAGAAATCTGCTGCTATTCTGATTGGTCTTCCATGTTAGATGATCTGGACTTTTTCTCTTGCTGCCTTTAGGATTTTTTTCTTTTATGCCTACTTTGTTTAGGTGAATTATTATTTGTCTAGGAGTTGTTCTTCTCATTTGTTGTCTTGCATGGGTTCTCTGAATCTCTTGTGTTTGAATTTTTGCATCACTGATTAGATAAGGCAAGTTTTCTTGAATGATCTCATGGAAAGTTTGCTCCAGTGTGGTCTCTGTCTCTCTTTCTGCCTCAGGAAGGCCAATTACTCTTAGGTTCGGTCTCTTGAAGTAATCACTCATCTCTTGAAGGTTTTGTTCTGTCTTTTTGAGCTTATTTTCTTTGTATTTTAGCGTTTGCGTTAGTTCTACATTTTGGTCCTCAAGCTCTTAGATTCTTTCCTCTGCTTGGGTAATTCTGCTTTCCATGCTTATCAGTTTGTTATTTATTTCATTCACAGTATTCTTTATTACTGTTATCCCAGATATCAGCTCTTTCCCAGTTTCTTCTAGTCTCTCCTCAATTCTTTTTAATCTCTCCATCAATGTCTTGATGTGTAGGTTTGTAGTTTGAGAACAGTCATTCTGGGGGCTCTTCATTGTTTGCATTCCAAAGTCAGTTTTCTCGATGTCTGCCCTCCCAGGGGTCTGGGGGAGACCCATATTCTTCTTTTGGTTTTTCTTCATTTGTGTAGATTTTTCTCTCTCTCCTCCTTTCCCTCCCCTTCTTTAATTCTGTTTTTCAGGGAATGTGGGGTTGCTTTTCCTTTGCTTGTGCAATCTCCTGTTCTCCCTTATGAGGGTCCTCTGGCTTTGTTCACTTTTGAAGTTGGATTGTGGGCTGTGGGCTCTACTTTTTGCAGTTTTGAGGTTTAATTGAGGGGGAAGCTGTGGTTCAGAATCTATATGCTGATTCTAGCATCCACCAACAGGTGTATGAGCACACTGGAACCTATTTCCCACTTCCTTACAATCTGTCCATGCAGTGGTATGGAGGTTTGGTCCCTGGATTAAAAGGAGGTACGAAAGAGGAAAATAATGGCGGAAGGGTGGGTCAATGGGAAGTTAGAAGGAGAGAAGCATGAGAGGGAAAACAGACATACATACCAACTAACAGGTGAGAAAGAGACACAAGGCCAGAGGAAGTGAAAAAAAAACACGTAAGAAAGATTCCCTAAAGAATATTGGTAGCTACACAGAGACAGACCAATAAAATCATGAAACAGTGTAAGTCAGAAAGCAACCAAATTGAGCAAAACAAACAGTCCAAACGATAAAATCAAAATCAAAATAAGAGATCAGACTAGCTCTGGAAACTTTCCTGTGTGTCTAAAGTCACTTCATCTTTGATCTCCAGCCTCTCCCCATTGTTTTTCATTGCAGGCAGCTAGATTTACTCGCAGTTTGGGGTTTTTTTTTTAGCCTGCTGCCTGGGAAGTTTGTGATGCTTAGTTGCTTTTGTCTGATTCAGCATAGGGGTGGGGCTTTGTCTCCTGTTTAGCAATGTTACCTTAGGAACTGAGGTGGGGGCTGCTGATAGGTGGGCAGGGCAAGACAAATCTCTGCCTGGTGAATGGTTGAGGTGGTAGTTTCACTTTTGCAGATCTTTTCTCTCTGCTTGTCTGGGTCCCCAAGCATGGGGTCCTGTGCTGAGTACCTCAGCCAGGGTGAGCCCAGAGCTCCAGAGCTCCAAAGCTCCAAAGGGCAGTCGGTGAGCAGCAAGAGTGGCCCTGGGCCCCCCACAGGGTACTTCAGCCAGAAATGGGACCGGTGTCTCTGAGGGGCGGGTGCCCAGAGCCTCCCTGAGTGACCAGCGACTTGGTGCTGGGTGAGAGACAATGTAGCCAGGGGGGAACCGAGACCCAAGACTCCCACACAGGTGGGAGTCACATATCGTGGAGCAGCAGCAGCCGGGACCACAATATCGGCCTGTGTGGGACCAAAGGTCCCCAGGCCTTGGACCAGTGCGACAGGCGGGGCAGGAGGATGGGGGAAGAAAAGTAAGAGTCTTTTTGGGAACTCACGTTTGGAGAATCTCACAAGTCCACCTATGCTGTCGCCATCTTCCCGGAACTCTGAAGCAGGACCTTTAGAGGATGGGTTGTCTAGAATTTGTAGTAAGTTGAAAGGCTGCAAGGTCTATTTATTCATATGATTTTATTTACCTTCCCACTCTGATGTATCATTATTTGTCATCAGCATTTGTCATCAGAGTGGGATATGGAATTAATTCTATCATTCAATAAAATGAATGCTGATTCTGTGCTGGGTGCTTTCCTAGGCCTTGTAAGTCTTCTCTGTTTGGTAATTATTTTAATGGCCTTTTGCCATCTTGACCTGGCCTTCTGCCATAATGAGAGCATATGGTACTTATTGTATTGAATACTTATTATGTACCAAGATCACTTCCTAAGTCATTTTATTTGATCTTTACAACACTCCCATTGGGTAGATAGTTTTACCCTAATTGAGAAAGATTAAACAGTTTGCTCACAATGTTATAAGGGTCAGGATTTGTGTGTGACTGACCCTAAAACCCATGCTTCTTCCTCTATATAACAACTGAGATTGTGACTTTACAAATGAATTTTAATAGTGTTGAATTTCTAAGCAATTTCTTAAGTAATTAAAGCTGACTTTAAGGTCAACTTTCTCTAAAGTTGTGAGTATTGCTCATCTCTCTTTTATGGCTGAGTCACAGACATACTGAATACTATAGCAATATCTGTCTACATAGGAAAGCTTTACAGTGCAGTCAGTATGTATGAGAGAGAAGGGCAGACATGGTGATACCATGATTAAGATATCCATGACCAAATCGTATGCACACATGCCCACAGCTTCTGTGGGTCTCATTGAGGCTAAATTTGGCCATATTTCATTATTTCTTTTTACACATTTTTCCCATTTCACTGTGGGCCTCTCCCCTAACATCAGTTTGTTCCAGTGAATCTGTGAAGACAGGTAATGGTGTGAAACCAGTCACTGGGCTTCGGTGACACTCTTTGAATTAAAATCTGTTTACATACTTCAAGGTATTCTTTCATTTAAATTCAGAGGTGCTAATTGGCAACTTATTATGGAAAATTTGGGGGGAAACCTTTCTTCTTTTTCTACCCTAGACATTATCAAATAAAAACAGCTGAATGAAATCATGTTTTGTAACATTTTTGTTTTACGACATAAAATAAAGTCATTTCTTTTAAGTGGTTAAGAGTAAGGCTTTGACTATTATGCTGTGAAATTGTTGGAGGACATAGAAAATATGTAAGTAAACATTATCTCTAGAGGTATGGCTGCATTCACTGTCAATTTTGGAACTCTCTCAGTGGAAGAGACTGGCAGAAAGCATTAACAAGAATTCACCTCCTGTCTTAAGAATGTAGCAAAAACAAATGCCAACTCCATCTCTGCTGTGCTACAAGAGACGGTTGATTCTTTCAGTTGAGATGGTCCTGAATGTGCTAGTGATCTATGTTCCTTGACTCATGTTGGGAACCAAAGGACTCACTGAATCTCTGGGACCTAGCCATTAATAATAGTGGAGCTACATGCTCACAGGATGCTGAGTGAACAGTTCCTGCCTAGGTCCAGGTGGTGAGTTTAAGACCAGATTCTTGGCTGCCCTCTTATTATGGTGCTACTCTATTTATTCACTCATTTATCTAATAATATTCATTGATCACCTATCGTATACTGGGTGCAGGAGATAGTGATAGACAAGTCATGGTATCAGCCCCCAAGGAGTTCTTGTTCTGTATTCTTCTTCTATCTCTGTCTCTTTCCTGAAAAGTATGTCCTAACAGTCAAGGGTTCAGGTTATGCAGTCAGATAGACCTGAATTAATGGTCTTCTGCATGACATTGGCTAAGCCATGTTTGTCTTAATAAGGCTCCCTTTCTCCAGCTATATATAACATAGATGGAAGGCAGGTCATTTAGGAAAAGGGCTTTTCACTTTGCCTGTGGTGGGGCACGTGCTCCACAGATGTTATCTATCACCACTGAAGTTTCGGTAATTGTTTCAGGAAAAGGTTAAAAGTGGAATAAGTTGGATCCTGAGCATGCCAGAGGGAAGTAACAGAGGCTCATAATGGTATAGTTTAAGCCAGGAAAATAGGCAGACTGATCCTTTGCAAACTTTAGACTGTATACCTTTCTATACAACTTCTTTCTCCTTCCAGGCATTCTTTTCTTTTCTTTTTTTAATTTTTGAGTTGTGGAGTCTCACTCTGTCACTCAAACTGGATTGCAGTGGCTCCATCATGGCTCACTACAGCCCCGACCTCCTGGGTTCAGACAATTCTTCTGCCTCAACCTCCTGAATAATTGGAACTACAGGTGTGTGTCACCACGCCCAACTAATTTTTTTTTTATTTTTGTACAGATGAGGGCTCACTATGTTGCCACGGCTGGTCTCAAAATCCCATCATTATTTTAACTCGTTTTCTTTACATTAAAATGTTGGACAGCTAGAGAGGGAGACAAACAGTGGGATTTTCCCAGAATCTTTTGCCATATTAGGAGCAGTTATGCCCAGGGAATCCAAAGAGGGAAACAGAAGTAGTTCTTTGTAGAAAATAGCTGTTATTGGGTAATCTTCCCAAATATTAAACCTACAGGAAATGTAGGTTTAGATTCTTCAATATAAGTTATCTTGAGTGACATACTTGCTAGTGGCAGGTTAATATACTTTTTAAAAAGGGAAAAGGAAGTGTACCATATATGCTGCTGTATTTTAGATATTCAAAGATGACATTTTGACTTAGAATTAAAGAAACCTAGGACTAATACCAGATTTATTTCCTTTGACCACTATAAGATGCTCTTTGAAAGTATTAGTATAAAGCATCCCACATTTAGTTATTTGTTGGAAACATTTTATTTTTAACAGAAATTAAAAGAGCAGAATAATTGCAAATCAGATTTGCCCAAGTATGTGTAACAAATGTCCCTTTTTAGGGTTTGTTTCATTTTTTCGTTTTGTTGTCCATAAGTTTCACATGTTATCATTGGTATTAGAGTTCTGAAATTTAGGTTGGATTACTTATTTTTCTTTTTTTTTTATTAATCAGTATTTTTTATTATGGTTTTGTGGGGTACAGTTAATGGTTAGGTGTACAATTACGTTTCATTCAGGCACCCTGTTGATAAGAAATGTTTTCCCATCCCCACACAGATATTTGCTACTGTTAATCCCATCTCCCTCCCCCCTCATAGTTTCCCAGTACAATCAGTCATTTTCTTATAGTATTGCATTGGATGTTCAAGGTCCATTATATGAGGGAGAACATGTGATATTCGGATCTTTGTTTCTGTGAAAGGTCACTCAGTATTATACACTCTAGTTCCAGCCAGGTTGCTGCAAAATTCATGATTTTGTTCTTTTTTATGGCTGCGTAGTAGTCCATCATGTATATGTACCACATTTTTAAACCCAGTCCTCTTTTGATGGGCAGCATGGTTGTTTCCAGGATCTTGCTATTGTGAACAACGCTGCAATAAACATACGTGTGCAGGTATCTTTTTTATAGAGTGATTTGTGTTCTTCAGAGTATATTCCCAGTAGGGGGATTGCAGGGTCATATGGAAGTTCAATTTTTAGAGCTTTTAGGAATCGCCACACTGCTTTCCACAGAGGTTGCACTAGTTTACACTCCCACCAGCAGTGTAGGAGTGTTCGCTTTTCACCACACCCTATCCAGCAGCTGTTATTTTTTGAGTTGTTAATAATTGCCATTCTGACTGGAGTTAGGTGGTATCTCAGTGTGGTTTTGATTTGCATCTCCCTGATGATTAGTGAGATTGAGCATTTCTTCATGTGTCTCTTGGCTGCTCGGATGTCTTCTTTTGTGAAGTGTCTGTTCATATCTTTTGCCCATTTTATAATGGAGTTGTTTGTTTTCTTCTTTTCAGTACGTTTCAGTTCCTTGTAGATCCAGGAGGTTAAGCCTTTGTCAGACCTAGAGTTGGCAAATACTTTTTCCCAGTCTGTAGGCTGTCGCCCTGCACTCTTGATGGTTTCTTTGGCTTTGCAGAAGCTTGTCAGTTTAATAAGGTCCCACTTGTCTATCTTCTCTCTTATGACCTGTGGGTTACGGGTTTTGTACAGGAATTGGATGCCAGTTCCGATTTCCATGAGAGTATTTCCTTCCTTTTCAAAGGTTCTTATACTTTGAGGTTTTACATTTAAGTCTCTGATCCATTTGGAGTTAACCTTTGTGCATGGGAATAGATATGGGTCCTGTTTCAATCTTCTGCATGTGGTCAGCCAGTTTTCCCAGCACCATTTACTGAATAGGTTCTCCTCTCCCCATTGGTAGGTGGTGGGGGCTTTCTCAAAGATGAGTTGGTTGAGAAATTGTGGTTTTGCTTCTGGAATCTCAATTCTGTTCCATTGATCTATATGCCTGTTCCTGTACCAATACCAAGTTGTTTTGATGATTGTAGCTTTATAGTAAAGTTTGAAGTCTGGTATTGTGATACTACCTGCTTTTTTTTTTTTGCTGAGGATTGTTCTGGCTATTCTTGGACATTTGTGTTTCCATATGAATTCCTGTGTTGTTTTTTCTAGGTCTGAGAAGAATGTTGTTGGTAATTTAATGGGTATTGCATTGAATTTGTAGATTGCCTTAGGTAAGGTGGACATCTTCACAATCTTGATTCTTCTGATCCATGAGCATGGGATATTTTTCCACTTGTTCATGTCAGCTTTGATTTCTTTGAGCAATGTTTTGTAATTTTCATTGTAAAGGTCTTTCACATCTCTGGTTAAGAAGATGCCAAGGGATTTCATTTTTTTTGTGGTTATTGTGAAGGGAATTGTGTTTCTTATTTGGGTTTCTGTTTATTATTGGTACAGAGAAATGCAATTGTCTTTTGTATATTTATTTTGTATCCTGAGACTTTGCCAAAGGCCTTTATCAATGTAAGGAGGCCTTGACAGATTCTCTTGGGTTTTCAAGGTACACAATCATATCATCTGCATAGAGAGATAACTTGACTTCCTCTTTTCCTATTTGAATACCTCTGATTGCCTCCTCTTCTCTGATTGCTCTAGCCAGGACTTCCGATACTATGTTGAACAGGAGGGCAGAGAGTGGGCATCCTTGTCTAGTTCCAGTTTTCAGGGGAATTGGTTCCAATTTTTGTCCATTTAGGAGTATACTGGCTGTGGGTTTCTCATAGATGGCTTTTGCTATTTTGAGGTATGTTCCCCGTATACCTAGATGTTCAAGGGTTTTTAACAAGAAGGGGTGCTGGATTTTATCAAAAGCTTTTTCTGCATCTAATGATATGATCATGTGGTTTTTGTTTTGACATCTGTTGATGTATTTAATTACATTTATGGTTTTACGAATGTTGAACCAGGCTTGCATCCCAGGAATGAAGCCTACTTGGTCATGGTGGATGATTTTTGAGGTGTATTGCTGAATCCGGTTTGCTAGGATCTTGTTGAGAATTTTAGCATCTATGTCCATCAAAGATATTGGCCTGTAGTTCTCTTTCTTTGTTGGATCTTTACCTGGCTTAGGTATCAATGTGATGTTGGCTTCATAAAATGATTTGGGGAGCATTCCATCTTTTTCAATCGCCTGGAATACCTTCAGTAGGATTGGTATCAGCTCCTCCTTGAATGTCTTGTAGAATTCTGCTGGGAAGTCATCTGGACCAGGGCTTTTTTTGTAGGAAGTTTTCTTATTAGGTAGTCGATTTCCTTGATTGTTATTGGTCTATTTAGGGTCTCAATTTCTTCTTGTTCCAACCTAGATAGGTTGTGTGATGTCAGAAAGTCCTCCAATTTCTTATGGTTTTCAAGTTTGTTTCCAAACAAGTGTACGTAGTAGTCTCTAATGATCTTTTGTATTTCTTCAGGGTCAGATGTGACTTCATCTTTTGTGTTTCTGATTGTGCTTATTTGGTTTTTTTCTCGTTTTTTCTTGGTCAGTCTAGCCAGGGGACATTCAATCTTGTTTACTCTTTCAAAGAACCAGCTTTTTGTTTCATTGATTTTTTCTATTATCTTTTTGTCTTCTATGTCCTGGATTTGGGCTTTTATTTTGGTGATCTGGATTCTTCTGCTGATATTAGGGTTTTTGTGGTCTTGCTTTTCCAGCTTCTTTAGGTGGCTTGTTAGGTTGTGAATTTCTGTTCCTTCCATTTACTTCATTTGTGTTTGTAGGGATATAAATTCCCCTCTTACTACAGCTTTCAGGGCATCCCAGAGATTTTGATAAGATGTTTCTTCATTTTCATTGTTTTCCAGGTATCCATTGATCCCTGTTTTGATTTCGTCGTTGACCCAGGAGTTGTTTAGCGTCATGCTGTTTAGTGTCCATGTCTTTGTAGGTTTTGGGGGGACTTTGTTGGTGTCAATGTTTATTTTTATTCCACTGTGGTCCGAGAAGGTGTTTGGTAGAATTTCGGTCCTTTTAAATTTTCTTATGCTTGATTTATGGCCGAGGATGTGGTCGATCTTAGAATATGTTCCATGTGGTGATGAGTAGAATGTGTATTCTGTAGTCTTTGGATGGAGTGTTCTGTAGGTATCAATTAAGTCCATTTGGTCCAAAGTCATATTGAGGTTCCAGATCTCCTTGCTGATTTTTTGTCCTGATGATCTGTCTAGGGTTGTGAGTGGGGTATTAAAGTCCCCAGTTATGATAGTGTTAGAGTCAATATCTTTCTTTAGTTATCCAAGAAGTTGCTTTATGAAAATTGGCGCACCTATATTGGGTGCATATATGTTTAGGACAGATATTTCTTGTTGATGGATTGAGCCTTTTATCATTATGTAGTGGCCTTCTGTATCTTTTTTGATTTTTAATAGCTTGAAGGGTATTTTGTCTGAAATTAAGATCGCTACTCCTCCTTTCTTTTGTATTCCCTTTGCCTGAAAGTTTGTTTCCCATCCTCTTACTTTGAGTCTGTGGGTGTCCTTTCTAGTGAGGTGAGTCTCCTGAAGGAAATAGATTGTTGCCTGATGATATTTTATCCATTTTGCCATCCTATGTCTTTTCAGTGGTGCATTTAGTCCGTTCACATTTAGGCTAATAATTGAAATGCAAGAGTTGATCCATGTCATAAGGTTCTTACAGAGTTGTTCCTGTTTGTTTGTTGTCTTTCTTTGGGTTTTGGAGTTGGTTCATGTGTGTTTTTAATATTTTGCCTGTACTCTTGTGAAGAATGCTGTTGTTCTTTTTTCTTTTTCTTCTGTGTTCAGAACTTTCTTAAATGTTTCTTGTAGAGGTGGTCTGGTCGCAGCGTAGGTTCTTAGGGATTGGATGTCTGGAAAAGATTTCAATTCTCCCTCACTAATGAAGCTTAGTTTGGCTGGGTAGGTTACTCTTGGTTGAAATTGTTTCTCTTTTAGAACTTTGAAGATAGGGCTCCAGGCTCTCCTAACCTGAAGGGTTTTCTGTGGATAAATCTGCTGCTATTCTAATTGGTTTTCCCTGGTAGGTAGTCTGGCCTTATTCTCTTGCTGCCTTTAGGATTTTTCCTTTCATAGTTACTTTGTTTAGGTGAATTATTATGTGTCTTGGAGTTGGTCTTCTCATTTGTTGTCTTGCAGGGGTTCTCTGAATCTCTTGTGTTTCAATTTTTGCATTCTTAATGAGATGAGGGAAGTTTTCTTGAATGATTTCATGAAATATTTGTTCCAGTCTGGCTTCTGTTTCTCTTTCTGCCTCAGGAAGCCCAATTACTCTTAGGTTTGTTCTCTTGAAGTGATCATTCATCTCTTGCAAGTTTTGCTCTGTCTTTTTGAGCTTCTTTTCTATGCTTTTGACAGTTTGGGTTAGTTCTGTGTTTTGGTCTTCGCGCTCTGAGATTCTTTCTTCTGCTTGGCTGATTCTGCTTTCCATGCTTATTAGTCTGTTGTTCATTTCCATCACAGTATTCTTTACTGCTGTCATTTCTGACAACAGCTCCTTCCTATTTTCCTCTTGTCTCTACTCAATTTTTTTAATTCTCTCCATTAATGTCTTGATGTCTGGGTTTGTTGCATGTAACCAGTCATTCTGGGGGCTCTTCATTGTCTGTGTTCCAGAATCTGTTTTCTCAGTGTCTGATTTCTCAGGGGTCTGTGTAAGACCTATATTCTTCTTTTGGTTTTTCTTCATTTGTGTGGTTTTCCCCCCTCCCTACTTTTTCCTTCCCTCCACATCACCGTCTTCTTTAATTCTGTTATTCAGGGGTAAAGGGATTGGTTTTACTTCTGTTTGTTCAATCTCCTATTCTTTATGTATGTTCTCTTACTTTGTTAAATTCTGAAGTTGCACTGTAGGTTGGAGGGGGTCCTTTTTGCAGTTTTGAGATGTACTTATGGGGAGGGCTGTGATTCAAAATCTGTCTGCAGGTCCTGGTATTCGCTGACAGGCATGTGGATAATGTGGAACCCACTTCCCACTTCCCTGGAATCTGTCCATGCAGTGGGGCTGTAGGTTTACTCCCTGAAATAAAATGTGGTTAGCAGAGGGGAGAGAATGGAGCAGATAGTGGGTTGAAGAGGGAAGTGGAGAGATAGAGGAGTAAGGGGGAAACAAACGAGTGTGCAACAAATAGAGATAGAGACCTATACTGAGACAGATAAAAACAATAGACCACAGCTACAGACGAACCAACTCTCATACAAAAAAAATAAAAAATAAAAATAAAACATATAGTGATTCTAATATACAAGCTAACCAACCACCTTGTTATTGTGCTTGTCCTCTATACAAAATATGGCTTACAGAGAGAAGAAAAGAGAAGAAAGGAAAAGGAAAAAAAGAAAAAAGGGAACAATACGGTAGGAATAGAATTAAGTCATTAAACTGATAGAATCAATGAAGCACACTCTGAGACATTTCGTTTAAGTCCAATGTCCTTTCAGGTCTGGTTTCTAGTTTTCTTTTCAAGCTGGTAAATTAGTTTGCAGTTAGAGTCAGTTGCCCCTGATCTGCTGTGAAGGACAGTTCAAATTAACCTTCGTTCAGCAGTTTGGTCTATGTCTTTATCAAGCTTGTTTCTCCCATTTCGGTGTTGTTACCTTGAATCTCCAGCAGGTGGTGCTATCTCAGCTGCTGGCCCCAGAGGGGGTGGGGCCGGACAGGAACAAGATGGCTGCCTGCCTCTGAGCAGGCAACAGGAACCCCACGCCGGCTGGGCAGGACAGTCTCGGACACAGGAGAGGTGGTAGCAATCCCCGCAGATCTTCCCTGAAGGGTTTGGTGTGGATCTCCTTGGGCCGGGTGCTGTGATATGCTACCCGTCACTGAGGCCACGGGGGCAGCGGCGGCGATGGTGGTGGCGGGGGGAGGGGCTGCAGCGTGGCAGCGCTGGCGGGACTGTTTGCACTGCAGTAAGTAACTGTCCAGTTGTTGCAGTGGTGGCAACAGCCGAACTCTGTCTGAAGGGCAGGCTGCGATGCTGGGGTCCCCAGCCCCCCGGGGCGAGAGTCAGAGGCCCACTGCAGATCTCCCTTGCAGAGGGCTTCAGATGCCGGGTTGCCCATCGCCATCTTGCTGCGTCTCTCCTAGGTTTGATTTCTATTTAGTTATCTAATTATCCTCATGTCCCTGAGGAAATCACTTAATTTTTGGAACATATTTCCTGTCTTGAAAAATAGGAAAAATGTTACATACTTCAGAGGGCAGTTGTGAACTTTAATAAAATGTGTTAAATTTCTTTGCACATTCTTTGGTACACTGGGGGTCCTTAATAAATATTTGTTGAATCTGAATCAATATGTCTATACCCAGATTCATATTATACTTCAGGATACCTCTCTCTGTGGATTTCTTGGAATTGTGGGATTTTTCATTTGGTTGTTTTGTTTTGCCTTTTTTGAGTCAGAGTCACTCTGTCATTCAAGCTGAAGTACAGTGAAACGCTCACCACAGTTGTGACTTGCTGGATTCAGACAGTCCTTCCACCTCAGCCTCCCAAATAGCTGGGACTACAGGCATGCGCCACCATTCCTGGCTTCTTTTTTAATTTTTTGTAGAGATGTGATCTCGCTATGTTATCTGGGATGGTCTCAAACTGGGCTCAAGCAGTCCTTCTACCTTGGCCTTCCAAAGTGCTAGGATTACAGGCTTAAGCCACCACCCAGCCGTAATTGTGTTAAAAATAACCAGTGATGACCTGAGGAGATCATATCCTGTGGTAGCTACTGAGTAGAGTAGCACCCTGAATGATGTGACTTTATTATTTTGATGGTGGGTAGAATACACCAATTTTGGAGATATAAATCAAGCTGAAAACAAGAGCAGGACAGTGCTGTTCCTTGCCAAGGGCCTTTGCATAATAAAGTTTTCTTGGCCTCTTCCTTGATGCCAAGTGATGACTGAGGTGAATGCTTTTCCTCTCTGTTTCCTTTGGCCAGACATAGTGGCTAAGTGTCAGCCCCTGGCTGTGAAAACCCTGTTTGCCTTTCTGTAAGGAATAGTTTGAGAAAAAAAAAACTCCAGTGGAGACATATGATATACAGGCAATATTAGTGGGGTTAATATAGAATTGTTTAAAGAACTTGAATTGAAGGTTTTAAATTTTAGCCTATTTTTTAAATGCATTTTTAAAAGTACAACATAATGATAGTAGACCATATTATTACTGAGATTTATTGAGCACTTAGTTTGGACAGCACACTACTCTAATGGTTTTTATTTATTTATTTATTTAGTATTTTTTAATTATTATAATAAAGATGTGGGGTACAATTCAGGGTTAGGTATATAAACACTGATCATGCAGGTACCCTTGTTGATGAGGTATGCCCCTCCCTCCCCTAGCAGTTTCCCTCAAATACCAATCCCACCCCACCCTCCCCTGACAGTTTCCCACTACTGCCAATAAGATAAACAAGTGGGACGTCATCAAATTACCGAGCTTCTTCAAAGCAAAAGAAACCATTAAGAGAACAGGGAGACAGCCCACAGAACGGGGAGAAAATATTTGCCAACTGTATATCTGGCAAAGGCCTAACATCTAGGATCTACAAGGAACTCAAATGCACTGAAAGGAAAAAAACAAACAGCCCCTTTAAAAAGTGGGCAAAAGACATGAATAGACACTGCCCAAAAGAAGATATATGGGTGGCTAATAGACTCATGAAAAAGTGCTCAGCCTCACTCATAATCAGAGAAATGCAGATCAAAACCACATTGAGATACCACCTGACCCCAGTAAGAATGTCCATCATTAATAAGACAAACAACAACAGATGCTGGCGAGGATGTGGAGAAAAAGGGACGCTTCTACACTGCTGGTGGGAATGCAGACTAGTACAACCTCTTTGAAAGACAATGTGGTGATTTCTGAAAGAACTAGAAATTGACCCTGCAATTCCCCTATTGGGAATATACCCAGAGGAACTCAAATTATTCAATAAAAAAGATACCTGCAACGTATGTTTGTTGCAGCTCTAATGGCTTTACATTAATTTTCAACTGTGGAAAAATATACAAAGCATAAAATTTATCATCTTGACCATTTTTAAGTTTTAACTCAATGGTTCTTAAGTACACATGTTGTTGTACAACCATCACCACCGTCTATTTCCAGAACTCTTTTTATCTTGCACAACTGACATTCTATACCCATTAAACACTAAGTCCCCATTCTCCTCTTCCCCAACTCTCTCACAACCACCATTTTACTTTCTGTCTCTATGAATTTGGTTCCTGTAGGTACCTCATATAAGTGGATTCATACAGTATTTGTCTTTTGGTCAACTGGCTTATTTCACTTAGCACAGTATCCTCAAGGTCTATCCATGTTGTGGCATGTGTTAGAATTTCCTTCTTTTTTTAAGGCTGGATAAAATTCCATGTTTTGTTTATTCATTTATTTGCTGATGGGCACTTGAATTGCTTCTGTCTCTTGACTATGGTAAATAATGCTCTTATGCACATAGTTGTACAAATGTTTGTTTGGGTCCCTATTTTTGGTTCTTTTGGATATATACCCAAAAATGTAATTGCTGGATCTTAGGGTTATTCTATATTTAAATTTTTGAAGAATAACCATATTGTTTTCTATAGTGGCTGCACAACTCTTGCCTGTACCAACAGTGAACAAAGGTTCCAATTTCTCCATATCTTTGCCAATACTTTTTTATTCTGTCTCCTCCCTCCTTCTTCCTGCCCTTCTTTCCCCCTCCCTTCTTCCCCCCTTCTTCCTTTCTATAGACATCCTAATAGGTATGAGATTATGGCTTTATTTTAAATGTACTAACTTATTTAATCTGTTAATATACTAAAGGGGAGGTCATATTATCTCCATTCGAGAGAAGAGGATACAGGCATAGAGGTGTTGGCTGGCAAGAAGTGGAACTCTGATTTGAGCCCAGATAGCATGGTTCTTCGGTCTGGGCTCCTTCTACCCTGCTATCACTGCCTCTTTCATTATATAATCGTTGCAGCAAGTTAACACAATAAAGAGATGTTTGTGACAAGTGAGCTTTTCCCCCATCTTCAACACCATGCATGCCTTCAAGTTAATCTCTCAAAATATTGGTGTGTTTCCTTCCATACATTGGTATATTTCTGTGCTTTTACATATTTGAATATAATTTTTAAAGGGTTCATGTTTTAAATTTTGTTCTAATACTTCTTCTACCCCACTTAATTTATTAAAGGCATCTTTCTAGTCCAGTACTTACAGACAGACCTCATTCTGACACTGTATTTGGCAGAAATTTAATTTTCTAATAATAATTGCTTTATTGATATAACTATTGGAAAGAGAGCTTCAAGGAACATTCTTATGTGCATATTTTATGGGGTTTTTTCCAGAATAATTTCCTAAAAATAAAATTTCTAGGTAAAAGGGTGTACATGTTTTATGTTTGATCCTGGAGTTAAAAATTGACTCATACTGACCATGAATGAATGAAAACTGAGCTAGACAAACCTTCTGACTGCCTCAAATTTGTTAAACAAGTATAGTCCCTGGAAGAAGACTCCAGAACTGATTAGATGACTGGAACCCAACCCTAGCTGGGCACTGTCAGTTTCCGGGAACCTAAAAAATCATCTAAATGTTTGAGTGAGCCACTGCAATTATCCTAATTACCAGGAGTGTTTTTGCTGTGAAATGTCTTTCACCTGGGCAACTAGACAAGGACATGGGCATAGCAAAGGAAATAGGAGATGCTGTATTTTGTTTGAAGGATATGCTTTAATTTGAACTTTTGGCCATTTCTAACTTAGGTTCAGAAACTAAATAAGCTATCTTATAAATAGTGTTATTAGAGAAAAGTTATTACTAAATAAAAATTACATTTGAAACAAACTACCAGACTTATAGACACACATATGTATATGTATATATTTATGTGTATACCTAATGCTATGTGTATAATTCCAGTGTATAGTAGGGAAATAATATTCCTATTAATACAAGCCACTTGGAGATGAAGTTTTAAAGTAAAAATTGATTGCTTTTTAGCCCCCATTATGTAAGTATATTAAAAATGATATATTTTGGAAAACAAAGCTAAAAAGGGGAGAATATTTTAGTGTAACTAGTTAAAGCATTTTTCAGTGTATCATTTTATTTTTTTAATATAGTTGTTGGGTCATATACATACACAATTTTGTCTCCTTCTGTTTTAAAGAATCATACCAAAAGTGTACTATTAGTGGTGGACATTAGGCTAAGCATCCTACATTGATCAACTTCTTTAATCTTTACAGTGGCTATTTGTGATAGGTTCTGTGTTTGTTCTTGTTTTATAGGCAAGGAAACTGAGATTTGGAGAATTGAGGTAACTTGTCCAAAGTCTGTAACCAATAAAATGTATTACCACAAAAAGTGGATTCAGATAATTTTCCCAAGTTCCCCACCAGTTGAGGGACAGGGGGAATTCACACCTTGCTGCCTCATATGGCATTAATAACATCCCATATTAGTGCCATCTCTTTCTACATGCTTGTTTAAATAGCTACATAATATTGCATCTAGTGGATGTTCAAAGGTTTATTTAATTATTCTCATGTTATCTAGGACTAGTCTGAATATATTTTTATTATTATAAGTCTTGGGGCCATAAACATTTCTGTGTATATTTTTTCCCCTGTACTTTGGACAATCCTTGGAATAGAGTCCAAGTTATTTAATTGCTGGATTAAAATAACTAAGCTTTTAAAGAAGATGACTTTTTAAATTATTCAAAAACCTCTACATAATCTTGGTGCTATTTCTCCTGGTCCCTGGAAGATGTCATAGCCCAAATGACTTCACCGTCCATGCTATGAAATTTAATTACTGAAGAAAATGACTGACAGATTGAGAGTTTGATGCCCAAATTGAGATAGATTACTGGCATTTAAATGAAATCATACTTTTAAATAACTTGAGTTAATTGTGCTACCTAGTGCACATTGTATGGCCCAGTCTTAAAATACTGTGTGATTAATGTTTATGCAACCACTAGTTTTTTTTGGGGGGGGTTGTTTTTTCCATTTTTATTATAAAGATGTGGGGCACATTTCAGGGTTAGCTATATAAACATTGATCATGCACGTACCCTTGTTGATGAGGTATGCCCCACCTTCCCCTAGCAGTTTCCCACTACTGCCAATAGCTTTCTTATAGCACTATAATTGTTCAAGGTTCATTTATGAGAACATATGGAACTTTTCTTTGTTTCTGTGATAAATCACTGAGTATGATCGACTCCATATCCATCCAAGTTGCTGCAAAGTCCATATATTTGTCCTTCTTTATGACTGCATAATATTCCATCATGCATATGTACCACATTTTTTTTTAATCCAGTCCAGTTTCAATAGGCAACACGGTTGGTTCCATGTTTTTGCTATTGTTAATAGAGCTGCAATGAGCATACGTGTGCAGGTACCTTTTTTGTAGAATGATTTGCGTTCCTCCTGGTATATTCCCCAATAGGGGAATTGCTGGGTCATATGAAAGGTCAATGTAATGTTAGACTCACCCCCCTCTCTCTCTCTCTCTCTCTAATATATATATATATTTATATATATTTATATATATATATTTATATATATTTATATAATGGAATACATATATATATATTATGTGTATATATAATATATATATATATATATATATTCTTTTTTTGAGTTGGAGTCTCTTGTTGTCAACCAGGCTGGAGTGCAGTGGCACATGGCCACCACAACCTTTTACTGGCAATCCTTCCATCTCAGCCTTCTAAGCAGCTGGAACTACAGACACACGCCACCACACCCAGCTAGTTTTCTGTGATTTATTGTAGAGACGAGGTCTTACCAGGTTATCCAGGCTGGTCTTGAATCCCCGGGCTCAGGCAATCCTCTTGCCTTGGCCTCCCAAATTGCTGGGATTACAGACTGAGCCACTACTCCCAGCCTAGATTCATTCTTAAAGTCAACATTTATTCACTAAACTTCACCAAGTTTTTGTTTTTCATAGTAGACCTTCTTTTTTTCACTGACACATAGATGTTGTCATTTTAACTACTGGCTATTGCAGTGCCCCTAGGAAAAGACTTTCTTTCCCCTTTAAGAGTGTTCCTTGTTTTAATCTCATTGTTATAAAGATGCATAAAAGCAGATCCTAGACAAGGTTTTTAGGAATAGTAACCTGGATTTTCCCACCCCTCTTTAGATTTTAGTTAAAGGGACTATGGGTCCCCCAATACTGGGATAACACATGGATCAGAAAAGGGAATACCAGGATTGAGGTATTCTTTTAAAACTGGGGCCACACAGTTCTTTCCTTTGTTATATTTCAACTGAGTATCACATCACATGTAAAATAATTCTGATGAAACTTCAGATTTAAAAGGGGGGATGAAATGAGAATAAAATAAATGTCCCAAGTGAGAGAAATGTGTATTATGCTATGCATTTGATTTACCATGGGCCATGGAGCTTCAAATGGAATGAGAGAATAGTGTTTTTAAGGTTATGAAGATTTATTGGAGGAGTTGGTGTTTCAGATAGACCAGGAAAAATGGGAGAGTTTTAACTGGCAGAAAATGGAGAATAGGAAGAAAGACTAGTATAGCAAGGGAAGAGCATGAACAAAGACACAGCCCAGGAAAACCCTGGAGAGCCTGAACTGCCCACCAGCTGGAGCTCAGGATGTGGGAAAGGGAGGTGAGGTTGGAGAGGCAGATGGAACCTTGTGGGGGAGGACCCTGAAAGCCAGCAGAGGAATCTTAACAGGGAAACAGTGGCAGTCATTGAAACTTTTGTGCAGGAAGGGGATTTGATGGGAGATTAAGTAAAGCAGGCTAACTTGACAGCAGCATGCAGGGTGAAATGAAGGCAGTCTTTTGGTGTGGTACCCTGCAGAATTAGAGGGACTAAAAGGCAGGAGACAGTGGAGAGGATGCATTTCAGGGATGTTGGAAGCTCACCGTCCATGTCCACTAACTAACTGGCATGTGCTTCTGCTGTGAGGTATCTGGCCAAGTCTAGTCTCTGAATGGTATGCATAGTGCCAGTAATGAGTCATGGGATGCTGGTGACTAAGCAAAGCTGCTAACATTATAGTCGTCATGCTTAATCATTGTAGTTGTACACACCAGGTAGGAATCTGAATTATTGACTTGATTGCTTTGGTTATAAAACTGCTTGCTATACTGCTCCAACGCATGGATTCTTCACTGACCTGTTGACATTTGTGTCTCCCATAAGTTTTAACAAACCAGTGTCTTTCCCTGATGGACCTCAGGGTGACTTCTATGGAATAGGTAAACATTAT